>PVKA01001123.1:0-13300 GCA_004027165.1 Ctenomys sociabilis | reverse complement strand
ACATAAGGAAGTTGCACATGCTTGCACGGTAGGAGCGGATAGCGGACGCATGTAGAGGCTTGCATCCCTCTCGATAAAGGCTTGCTGAACCCTGCGTATGAGTGTCTGAGTGTCTTCTTCCTCTTCTTCCGCGGGACGGGAGCGGCGCCGGGCAGAGTTGGGTGAGGGAGTCGGTCTGGTTACTTCATGGGGAGCAGATCTTACAAACTTTCTTCACCAATGAATGTTAAGATGGGAACCAACGGACCAGGATGATAGCTCAGCAGCATAAGTGGCTAACTGGCATGCAAGCATGAGGTCTTGAGTTCCATCCTCATACCAGAAACAATAACAACAAAATGATGAGAACCACAGGGGGAAAAAAATACTTTTCTAAAAACCCCATCTGCAGACTGGTTGCTCACCTGTAATCCCAGCACTTAGGCTGAAAACAGGAGATCACTATGAATCCAATCTACATAGTGAGACCCTGTAGGCCTGTGGACATTGTACTAAATTGAAAAAAAAGAAAAACAATTGGTAAGTACCAGAGAACAAAATCTCTTTGAACTAAGCACACAGTCAGCTTCCTGGGGCCCGGAGGTGTGGTTTTAACAGGGAAGAGGAACCAAGATAGAATGACCTCACATACCTGGAAGACAGACTCTAATTTCACAATCACTTCTGACCTGTTCTACAAATTACTAATGCTCTTGTAGATCCAAGAAATTCTCCAAGTGACTCCTCCAAACTTATTGCTTAAGATTTGTCAATTAAAATGTGAAATATTTGTGTGCAAACATATTAAATATACAGAAAATGAACCATCTTAAATGTAATAATCTACATTTTTTTAGCATCATGAGTAAGCTCTAGTAATCAGTTACATTTCCACTGAAAGATTAAGAACATAAAAACCTAACGTTTAGACAATACATAAGATACAATACATATTCTCACATTAAGTAAGCAAAATAAAACCACAGCTCACAACATTTAAAACAAGGCCCAAAACATGAGGCTGCAGCTCTCCCAGGATTAGTATTCATCTTTGTGTATCTAGACTTTGCATCAAGTCAAGTATGTATCACTATGCTTAATCCAGCATCAAAGTTTCTAGCAATTCTCTAACAACAGACTTAAGAGAGGCAAACACACTGTTCATCTTCTTATGCAGTAATCCAAATATATCCAAAATAGAATGTATCTTGCCCACTATACCCCAAGCAGCCCTACCTGATAGCTATGCCAATCATCTTCCAAATTCTTGGGCTGCAGTAAACACGAAGTTATTTGACTCTTCTCTTCTACACTGAACTGAGCAAGATTTCTAAAGCTGTAGTTCATGATCTCAAAGTCTGGGAAGGGATTTCTGGAACCACTTGTTAATTTTTCTTAGACAAGGATCCACAGTTTTCATAAGAATCTCAGAATCACTAATCCAAGTAAGGACCAGTACAAATCTAATGCCCGCTTTTTATTCCTAGGCGCCAACTTTCACATCTCCCCTGCAATCTTGAGCCCATCTCTCTTGTCTATTTCCATAACTGCTTATTGTCCAATCATGGCGAATGACTTCATTAGGGGTTCTGCCTTTGTCTACTGTAAGCCGCCCTAACAATGCTCCTGGATAACATTCCTGAAAATTTGATTACCACCTCTCATCATGCCTAAAGCCACCCTGTGCCCCACTAACCATATCAACTACATATAGTCCCTGTATGCTACTCCTATGCCTTTCTTTACATTATCTTCCCCCAAAATTGCTACCCACATCTCTTGGATCCCAAGCTATTCCCATCCATCTTCCACTCTTCAAGAATCTTCTTGTCTCCACCTTCGGTCCTAGTCATTTTCCTCTTCCACCACCTCTGGACTCCATTCAATAGATACTCCTATGCAAGATCTACTGCTCAAGTACAGCAATGACTCAATTCACAAACAATTCAGTTCTCAAACAAAAGCTTTCAATAAAATGTTGCTTCCATTCACAAACTCCATATCAGGTAACAAATAAAAAACACAACCATACTTCACAAAATTGTAAAACAAATTAAACTAGTAAACCAAAGTACCCCTCACTGTACTTTGTCTTTTCATCTATCTTCCAGCACACCATGGTCATTCAATAAATCCTCACTGAATGATTAGGTTACATATTACGTGTTAGGCACAAAACAGTGTTCAAAACATATGCGGATTTAAAAGTATTCAAAAAATAGCACTGGGGAGATAGCTCACTGGCATAAGAGCTGCCTGGCAAGTGCAAGGTCCCTAGTCTGACGCCCAGTACCACAAAAAAAAAAAAAAAAAAAAGAAAGAAAGAAAGACAGACAGACAGACCTGTGGAATAAGTATTCAAAAACACTTTTACTTTTTCTCAATTTCCTGAATCCTTAGCCTAAAGTGTTAGGGTTTTCGGGAGTGCTCCAAATGGGAGGAAAAGAATTCTCAATCTGGGGGTTTAGCACACTGGCGCAGCATCTTTCTGGCAAGTGTGAGGTCCTGAGTTCAATTCCTGGTACCCCTAAAAAGAACAAAAAGCTTTGTTATCATGGGACACAAGTTTGAACTCTCAGCACCCAAAGAAAACAACTCAACCAAACACTTTCTTTAATCAAGTTGGACATTTCGGATACTAAACAAACACTATTGAAGAAACTCATATAAGATTGAAGTCACAGGCTAATTCTGGTTTAGTCTCTGGTTACACAATGTACCATTTTACCGGGAAAGTACCCAAAGCAGATCTGATTGTGGAACTGCTTCAGGTAGTCTGCCAAATTTGGTTCTGGAGCACTAGACTGTTTCAAGATAGGGTCAATGGTTACAAAAGTTTTTAAAAGCCTGGCTCTCTGGCTAACATCATGACAACATGTAAAGGCAGGGCAACAAAGACAAGACAAACTGCCTTCTTCATTCACCCCATAAGTAATAGATTGGGGTGAACCGCTTAATAACTCTATACATAGGCTGTGGGCCTCTGTTAAAACATGAAGCCAAGTGGAATGAATGCCTGCAATCCCAGCACTCCAGACATCTGAGGCACGAGGATCACAAGACTAAGCCCAACCTGCACAACTTAGAGATTCAACAAGATGATCAAAACTTACAAGCAGCCAGGTGTGGTGTTGTAAAACCAGCAAGTAGGAGGCTGAGGAAGGAAGATCACTATCACACTTCCGGGCCAACCTGAGCTACACAGTAAGCTCAATAATGAGCTCCTATCTCAAAAACCGAAACAGATAATAAGTAGAAAAGTACTAGGGATGTAGTGTAGTATGAGGGCCCTGGATTCAATCTTTAGCACCACCAAAACAGGAGTTTGCCCATTTTACCCATCTCTAAGAAGGGAAATGAAGCCCAAGGAAGACTGGTTTAAAAGTTACAGCAACCATTAATTCTACAGTTAAAACTCAAATCTAATTCTTCTAAAATCCATTTTGGTTTTTGACCATTCTGATCCACCCCTTGAAGCTATGCTTAACAGAGAAATGGTCAGAATGTGCTCCAGGAGTCAGCTACAGTCATCCTGAGAATGTAACAATGTGTAACAATTTGCAAACACTCCAAACTCATAATTAAGTATGTTCCAGGGACACACACAGCTAAAGAAAAGCCTTCTGAACAAGTATGTCCCAAAGCAGCCCACTTAGAATGTTTGTATGTTATGCTTCTAAACTGCATTTTATATTGTACTTTATAACTTTACAGTAACAAGACTGAAACCCAGTACAACTCCTCCTCCACACTGTTATATACAAAACATATTTCCCCCTACCAAAGGCCTCTGCTGGATTTATCTCACAGCAAAGTAGTGAAATGGGGAGGCTGATAGGTAATCTGGCTTGCAGATGGTGATGTGAAAACATTAGAGGATCACAGAGATATGACCGGAACAGCTGAGATTAAAGCCCCTGGGTGTAAATCATTGCAGCTTCCACAATTAAATGGTACATTAGAAATATTATGGCAGGAAAAGGAAGGATATTATGACAATGACATCACCTTGTAAGGTCTATGATGACTTTTAAGCAACTAGAAACAAAACACAAATCAATTTTTTTCACGTGACTATGAAGTAGGATCAGAAAATATTTAAATTCTTAAATTTTTCTTACAGTAAAATACACGTTACCATTAATCTCCCTCAAAATGCTTCCTGTCACTTCGAACACATGTATCCCCTCACTCTTCACTTTCTGAAGGAGTTCTGGAAGTCCTCTTTGGTCAGTGTCCTCAAGGTGGACTGTCACCACTGCCTCGACAACCTGAATTAATGCAAAGCACCTACCTCTTATGGTCATTTGACTTGGATGCAGAGCCAGGAGCCACACAGCATCAGACTGGTGAAGGCACATGCTGTGCTGCGCTTATGGGCCTGCCCTGCCTCTGGATGGCATGCGGCGGAATTCACTGTATTTTTGATCACACAGGAAAGAGGACTTCACAACTGCTTCAGAAAGTAGTAGAAACAATGGGATTTGAAGCACAGGAAATATTCTGAGGAGGTTACTAGCAATGTATCTTTTGTTACAGTAAAGTTTTTATTTAAATATTCACTGTGTATTTTGACTGCACCTCATATTTTGCTACTGAGCTTGAGGAATTATCTATAAATAATCCAAAAAAAAAAAAAAAAAGTATATTTGAAACAAAAAAAACTAGAAATCACCCAGAAACAATTTAAAACTGGTACCCCCAAAATCTGCCTTATGCTTTTGGGTTTCTTTTTTCTTTCAGTGGAATCATTCCAATGGTAAAAAATTAAGGTGAAGATATCAAACTAAATTTCAAACAAAATTTGTAAACATCTATTACTATCATTAGCTGGGGAGATGGCTCAGTGGAATAAGTGCTTCCCTGGCAAGCACAAAGGCCTGAGTTCAATCCCCAGTGCCAAAAAAAAAAAAAAAAAAAAAAAAAAAAAAAAAAAAAAATTATCTACATTCTTACCACATACGCAAAATTTAAGACACAATACATCAGAAGTTATCAAAGAGTAAAATTTTCCTTTATAAAAGTAGTATGTTTCAGATACATGTTTTTATTAGGAAAACATCTGAGGCTACAAACTAGTGATGGTGAACTTTTTTTTTTTTTTTTTTGGCGGGAGGGAGGTGTTAACCTGCTTGGAACTCAGGACCTTGTACTTCCCAGGGGGCACTTGAGCTATCTCCCCAGCCCAGTGATGAACCTTTCAGTGCTTTCAATAACAAACAGCCCACAATAACTAAGTTCACCAAGCTATGGCTTCCCCTAACATGACTGCTACAATGTATCCCTTGTAGGTTTTTTGATTTTTATTTACTTTTCCGCTTATTTGGAGACACAGTTTCACTATACAGTCCACATTGGCTTGAACTCACTAGGCAGTCCAGGTTGGCCTCAAACTCTCATCAATCCTCCTGCCTCAGCTTCCAAAATGCTGGGATTACACATGTGCACCATATCCCAGGCTGAGTAAAAACATTTTTTTTTTTTTTTTTTTTTTTTTTTTTTTTTTTTGTCTTTTTGAGACAGGGTCTCACTATGCAATTCAGGCTGGCCTTAAGCTCACTTTGTAGCTCAGGCTGGTCTCGAACTCATAACAATCCTCCTGCCTCAGCCTCCTGAGTGCTAGGATTACAGGCATGCGCCACCACGCCCGGCCAGTAAAAACATTTTAAGAAGCTAGTGTTAACAATTATTGGGGCCAGGGAGATGGCTCAGTGGAATAAGCGCTTCCCTGGCAAGCTCAAGGGGCTGAGTTCAATTCCCAGTTGTGCCAAAAAAAATAAGTATCAGAAACCAAAAACAAGAACAGTCCTACAAAAAATACCTAAATAATAAAACAACTTATTTATTGTGGACTTAATATCTGACCAGGTTATTTTAGTAATATGTATTACAAATTATTACAGACATTAATTATCATGTAGTACATGTTTTCTATCTAAAGTAAGTCAAGACCAACACATTTTCAAAGAAAATAGAGTGGCATAGAAAATACAGTATCATTCATAAAGTACTGTTTGTGAAACACGTTCATCTTCCCAATCCTTCATATTAACTGAACTTGTATATATACTGAGCCATAAATTTAAAGCACATTCTACTGCAGTCTGTAGTTAATTATGCTCAAAAGGTAATCTTCATTCTTTCAGAATAGGCCATTTGTATTTACTTTCAGATGATGGTCTGCGGAGCATTTGTTAATAGAAAAGTGACTGATCCTAAGAAATGAAAGTAATTGTTATTCATCCTACTATAACATCTCAATCTTACTATAAACAAATGAAATACAATACTGTATTATTTCCAGAGCAATGATGTTGCTTGTGGCTTCCAAAGCCCCCTTTATGATTATTCAGCTGGAGTCCATCTTTTCCAAAAGGCAAAACAAACTAATACACCAGTGTCACGCCCCTTCAGTAAGGTGTAGTCTGCCCACTTGCTAAGGGGCGTCACCTCTCACGATGCACCTGCTCAGACCAGCCACCCTCACCCTTTCTTCATGGAGAAAGTAGAGCTCTGCAGAGTCAGAGTGCCAGGTTCAAGTCATGCACAACTCCTTCCTACCTTATTAAAGTACTATTATTCTGAAAAATACACGGTGTATGGCATATTCTTATATACAAAACGTTCCTCTTTTTCCAAATCCACTTAGTGGGTCTGTAAGCTGTGGTAGGAAACAGCTGAATGTTATGAACCTCTCCCACCAAACCATCAAAAGTGGACTGTAATCCTAAAGCTAACATGGCCCTCTGTACCTCACAGTTCACCACTGACTTCAGTCTTAAAAAAAAGGAAAGAAACGGGGGCAGGGGAGATGGCTCAGTGGAATAAGCGCTTCCCTGGCAAGCTCAAGGGCCTGAGTTCAATCCCCAGTTCCACCCCCACCAAAAAAAAAGATTATAAATTAGAATAAAACCAGAAAAAATTACAGGTGATACAGAATTTCACTTAACAAAGTAATATGAATTTCACAGTATTTGTTGCAGTACACAGTGTTGTCTTCCAACCAGCTATTCAGTCATATTGCCAAATATATGCATGTAAAATTGGAAGAAGAAAAAAAAAAAGGAAAGAAGAGGGGGCTGGGATAGCTCAGTGACATAAGCGCCTTCCTGGCAAGTGCAAGGTCCTGATTTTAAAAAAATCAACTCCACACTTACTTTCTGATGCCTGAATTCCCTTTCTTAAACT
The DNA here is from genome assembly GCA_004027165.1 of Ctenomys sociabilis. NCBI lineage: Eukaryota > Metazoa > Chordata > Mammalia > Rodentia > Ctenomyidae > Ctenomys > Ctenomys sociabilis. The sequence continues at coordinate 6,133 of PVKA01001123.1, read as the reverse complement.
GTTTTTATGTTACATTTTAAAAGGCTAGCAAATGTGAAGCTACTACAAATGTGAAGTGACATGATAAACTGGGCTACTGTACAGCAACAACAGGGAAGGCTGGATGCACAGGAGCTAGGAAGCTTCTACAGCCTGAATATATGTTTTGATTAACTATGCCTCTGGACACGCTGCTTGGTCTCTATGAACCTCAGTTTCCTCCAGTAAAATGGAATTACAGTCTCTACTTCCTTGGCATTTTCCTACAATTAAATATATTAAGAAATCTCATGCCCCAGCATGAAAATAAGACTCAATGAATATTAGCTATCACAATCACAATTAACATGATCATACTTCCAATCTATAGTGCTCTCATTCAAAAATATAATTTAACATTAAAAGCAACTAAGCTTTTGTTTTAATTTCATAATCTTATGATCATGATAAGCTCACTGTGGGTACTAAATTTCAAGTACCAAAAGGTTCTAAAGAAAACCTGCTGATACATCTATGTAGACAGAATAGACTAATTATGACTACATCAGGGAAAACAGCAACAAGGAAACTACCTCAATGAGAACTGCTTAAGCTAAAGATTGAAATGCAGAGGAATCACTAACATTTTTTTTTTTTTTTTTTTTGTTTCTCCTAAGTACTGAAGACTAAACCAGAGCCTGACTACCTCCCCAAGTCTTTTATTTTTTACTTTGAGACAAGGCTCTTGCTAAGTCACTAAGTTCCCCAGGCTGGGCTCAAACCTAAGATTTCGTCTCAGCCCCTCAAGAGTGGTGGATTTTCAGGCATGTGCTAACAATTACACCTGGCTAACACTCACATTTATGAGTATGTAACCTTTACCTGACTTTCATATCAGGTAGCATAGACAAGGATTTTATTGCACGTAACATTACATGTAATAAGAATCTGTAAATAACTATAAATGTCCATCAAAGGGGTAAGAGACTGTTGATTCTCATTGTCTATAGTAGTTACAGTGTAAATACAGGATCAGTATCCCCAGAGTGTTTGTTTTGTGTTGTTGGTTTTTTGAGACAAAGTCTCACTATGTAATCCAGACCAGCCTAACTCACTATGTAGTCAAAGCAGGACGACCTTCCTGACTCAGCTTCCTGAGTGCTGGGATTATAACTCCAGAGCCTCTTGCCATAATATTTCCATAAAAGATTGACAAAACAAATCAGAATTATATTTTGCATAGATCATACTTAATATACAGTAGAATCATGAACATTTAACTCATAGCCAACAGGAATGTAACTCATGGCTCAAAGAACTCATATCTCTTCCTCTCTTCTTGGTTTCTCCCTCTTTCTCTCTCAGCCTGACATAACATAAATTTCCTTAATTTAGGCGCACTTTGCAAAATTTCAACATTATGCTTGGAGACCACCCTCAATAACAAAATCACCAAAAAAAAGCTTGATAACACTTCTTAAAAATGATACTAAATACAAAGTAAAAAGATCCCCTGTGCACAATGTGCAACAGGAAGACGCAGTCACTGTGCCCAAGTGGCTCAAGCTTTTCACCACTCCAGGGTTGTGAATGCCATGAAAGCAGTACAAGTACTGACTGCAGGATTACAAATAGGCAAATTCACAAGCCCAGAACTCACAAACAATGAGGATCAACTACAACTAATTTATAGCACAGCCAAGGAGTACAACTCAACAGTGAAGTGACCTATCACTACATACATCAACATGAAAACTTCTCAGATCAAATGAATACTCAAAACTACACATGGATCCTGCAGGATATCATTTCTATAAATTCAGAAACAAACCATAAAGTATTTTGCACAAATGTGCACAGGAATGACAGCAGTTCAGGATTTTTCTTCTTAACAAGGAAGGAAAGACATGAGGATGAGGACTTGGCATTTCATATCTTTTTTTTTTTTTTTTTTTTTTTGGTGGTACTGGGGATTGAACTCAGGACCTTGTGCTTGCCAGGCAAGCACTTATTCTACTGAGCTATCTCCCCAGCCCCTGGCATTTCATTTTTTTACCTGACATATTTATAGTCTACTCTGTGCTACATCAGGACACTTCACTAAGAACACATCCATCAGAATTACATGTCAGTCTCACAGTACATGTGCTGCAGAGCACACATGTACAGCCTTAGAATAATTTGTACAAAGGGAGATTTCTCTGTAAAACTAAAACAGTGTGATAAACTCATGCTATTACAAGGATCTGTTTACACAGAAGAATGTCTGTGACAAGAGAAGAAAAGGAAACACACAAACTGTTAAATTTTCATTTCTAGATGCACCCTGTGTGTCTGCTGTGCCTTTGAAGTTCATGGGATTTCTTCCCAGAAGGACTACATGCCGCACAGAGCAAAGCAATCCAAAAACAAGCTTAGGTCTGGGACACAAGAAAAACCTAATACCCTAAAAAAATGATTCACGAAGTAGGAAAAGTTTGGGAAGTAAAGCTCTTGAATGCAAATAGCACATTAAGAATAGCTCCTAGAGCCAAAGACTGGAGAAAACTCATCGGGTATATTTTCATTAGACTAAAGAAGTGGTTTGCTCAGGGCAATGAAAAAGATATCCCAATGTGCAAGAAAAAAATGAATGTTTGCAATGCTGTTATGTTTCATTTATAAGTCTTCTCTTTGTTCACTGTTGGCAGCCATCATCATGAGCATTAGGGTAAGGTCTAGCACCTCGCCAAAAATACCAGCCTTGTGATTGTGATTCAAAAAAGCTGTCAAAATGAACACTCCAAAAGGAATGAGTCACACCACTGGGCCGGGCATGCTAATATTTTTGTACCATATTATAATCCTTTTCATCTGGACCTTCTTAAGAGTTGCTTTATTATGTCTTCATGTAATTCTAAGCTGCATAAGGGCTACAATAAATGGCACATGGAGCTTGACAGAATGGGTTCATACCTTTATCACAAAAATGCAAAACTTAAGAAGGTTATTTGATATGGAAATAGGGCACCAAAAAACACTCATACAGCCTCAGCCCACACAATTTTAAAAATTCTCCAGGGTCTAAGAACAGAGAATTTTATCTCACAGTATTCTGACAATGCTATCAAATACTCTTTTAACTTACTAACTTAAAAGAACTAGATTGCCACTAGGCAGAATTTAGGGCAAAAATGATATGCTATAGTTCATGTCTAGACACTCCTTCCCCCCAAGCCTCAGGTGCCCATGGAGCTGGGACATTCATCTCAGAATACTGACTGATGAGCTTATAGCTGTAATTTGGGAGGTGAGACCTACTTGCAGGAGAGGGCTACTGGGATGTGTCCTGGAAGGGTCTATCTCTCCGCCTCCTCCTCTGATCTCTCTGCCTGCCCTCGGGAACTCTTTCTCTGAGAATGCCCCTTTCCTACACACTCCTGCCTTTGAGCTAGCTGACTATGGACTGAAACAGCTACAAGGGTGAACCAAAGTAAATCTTTGCTCCTTAGACTTGTGAGTATTGTATATTGTCTCCGTGAATAAAAGTAGCTAAGATGTGACATTCATCGACGACAAAAAAAAAAAAAAAAAAAAACTAATTTAATGTACCTGAGAGTGTGAAAGCACAATCTACCTGCAGAAAATTTTTGACTCTCATTTTCAACAGTAGAGCTGTTTAATGTGACTTTGGGCCTTTGTTTCGCATAATTATCTCTATCTCATACAGCAAGACTGAGTTATCAAGACTGAGATACCATAAACAGATTAACACAGAACTTTCTAGAAAAAGGTATACAGTAAAGTGTGCCTGGGGAAATGCAACTTGTAAGTTTTCTACTTCCCAGAACAAGTCAAATGGTTTTATGAACTTGATTAGAAACACTGCCACTCTTACTGAACTATGCTTATCTCAACTAAACAGGAGGTCACATATACATAATTTTAAGATTCTTTTCCCCCTCTACTAGAACTCAGAATAAAGTCCAATTACTCCATTCATCTCAGAATGGAGCTGGAGCCAAACAAAACTTCCACAGCAGCTTCTTGCAGGCTCAGATGGCCCGGACCCTGAATGTATTTTCTCATGTGAACTAGCTGCTCAGGGGTCACAGCATGGTACACAGCATGGCAGTTGTCTGTTCCAGTTATAAAAACATCAACACCTCCATGAAGCCCTGAAGTGGAACAGTCAATGAAATACCAGGACTTTTTCCTCTTCCAGGTAGCACAAAACATACAGCAGTCAAAACAAAATATCCAAGTAAGGTTGCACACGTGGACTAGACTTGTGGAAACATTTGCCTATCAGAGAAGGTGAGTAAGTACAATCTTAAGGCCAGAGTAGCAGCACAAACTTTCATCACTTCAATTCTAGGCACTCAGGATCCCTCCTTCCTTTGCTATTCTTCGTACTGGGGGCTGATAAGGATTTAACCAAAGTTAATTATGAAACAATTTAAAGGGCTGGGGAGATGGTTCAGTGGAATAAGTGCTTCCCTGGCAAGTACAAGGCCCTGAGTTCAATCCCCAGTTTCACCAAAAAAAAAAACCAGAAACTATCTAGGACCCCATAGCCTAGATCAGTGGTAGCAAACTTACAGCACATGTGCTGTAACAGGCTATATCTTTAAAAGTTCTGAACTGGCCTAGCCCCTAAAACCAATACCTTTAAAAAAAAAAAAAGAGTACAAATTAATCAGAAACATCATTTTTTATGATGTTGTGGCACAACTCAATTTTATACTATGCAACATCAATTAACATCCACAACCACACAAAATAGCAGCTCCTGAGCTCTCATGGCTACCAAGACATGGCTATCAATGAACTCTAAGGAGCAAACCACAAGGTCCAATGCCAAAGCCTATGTTTACAGATAAGTTTATATTTTAGTAAGCCTAGGGGTGGGGGGTTGCTGGTCATGAAGTTACCCAGAGTACGCTCTAACTGAAACCTCCTCCCTCAGCCTTACAAAGTGCTGGGATTGCAGGCATGGCCATCACACCTGGCTAAGCCATTTTTAACCCTCAATTAAAGACTTTTATATGAGGTCCAATGGTAGTTCTTCCAATAAGTAAGCTTTGTAAAAAAGATTTCAAGTTTTCTAGCAAACTGCATGTAGTGAACATGTACTCAGTGATGACACTTGAAACCTACAAGAGTTAAGGTTCATGGCAGGATTGGGGTAGAATTCCCACCACCAGAAAGGTTGGCCCTGCTATTAGTACTTTTTACTACTTTTCCAAGTTGCTGACAAATATCTATGTCCAGAGTTTCTAACATTCAGGAGTGGAGTAAAATTTATTTTATCCATAAAATACATACTTCAATTTGCAGCCAACTTAATTATCTAGATTTATCAAAATATCAAATAAGTATCGAAATTGTTGTAGAGCTTAGTATGCCCTTCTAGAGCACATTATATACATAGCATATACTATCTAAATGCTTTGTAAAATCCTATCATCTCCACTTTCATGCATCCCTCTTCTACTATGTTTTAATCATGTGTGTCCCTGAATCTTTACAGTGCCTTGCATGGTACAAAAACCAAAACAGAACAATGGATAAGAGAGGGAGGCTGTGAGATCATATAGGATTTGTTTGGATAATAAATTGTTTCCCTCACAAGAAAGTCCAACCTTCAATATTTAACAATCCCATTTTTCTAGAGACATTTATAATAACAAAGGTTTAATCAGACATGGTGGCACAGGCCTATAATCCCAGCACTTGGCAGGCTGAGGCAGGAGGACTGCCATAAATTAAAGCCAACCTAGGATACAGAGTGAGTTCAAGGCCAGACTTCATCTGAAAAAATTCTTAAAAATCAAAACAAAGATTCAGAGAAAGACGTCTAAAAACCTTGAGAACGCTTTCAGAAAACAACTGTTGGGGGGGGCAATTTGGGCTGGAGATAAAGCTCAGCAGCAAGTGCAAGGTCATGAATTCAATTCCCAATACCAAAATAAATAAAATAAAATGCAGAAAACTAAAACTAGACCTGGATCTATTGCCATGCACTAAAGTCAAAATGGATTAAAGACCTAAACATTAAAACAGAAACACTGGGGCGCATGCCTGTAATCCCAGCACTTGGGAGGCTGAGGCAGGAGGATTGTTGTAAGTTCGAGACCAGCCTGAGCTACAAAGTGAGCTTAAGGCCAGCCTGAACTGCATAGTGAGACCCTAT
>PVKA01001122.1:92333-158309 GCA_004027165.1 Ctenomys sociabilis | reverse complement strand
TTATATCTTAGTTCTTTATAAATTCTAGACAGTAGACCTCTGTCTGATTGCTTATTAGTTAGGATTTTTTCAAAGTTTGTGGGTTGTCTTTTCACTCTGTTGACAATTTCTTTTGACATGCAGAAGCTCTTTAGGAAAAGTTGATCCCATTTGTTGATTCTTTCAAGAGCTTCCCGTGCGAATATATGTTTGTTCATAATTGTGGTTTATTGATGCAATGAAATACCATTGTAAGCCAGGCGTGGTGGCGCATGTCTGTAATCCCAGCACTCGGGAGGCTGAGGCAGGAGGATTGTTGTGAGTTCAAGACTAGCCTGAGCTACAAAGTGAGCTTCAGGCCAGCCTGAACTGCATAGTGAGACCCTGTCTCAAAAAGACAAAAAAAAAAAAAAAAAAAGAAATACCATTGTATTTCATTGTATTGTAAGCTCTAACTGTGTGTAATAATGTGAACAACTCAGACACATATTGTTGCGTGAAAAACTCCAGACACAAAAATACGTATTGCATGATTTGCTATATACAGTTCATAAACAGGCAGTCCATGCTGACAGATATGGTTGGCCTTTGGGAGAGCATTGACTTAAAAGGAGATTGAGAAGTTTCTATGATGCTAAGCATTCATTTTTATAATCTGGCCCTGGTTGCAGGAATGAGTCCATTGTGCGAATGATGCATATGTTATGTACTCTTCAGTCTTTATATTGTATTCTTTCATAAGGTAAACTATGAGGAGTCTGTGGTCTCCACTGGCAGCAATTAATTGGGTGCTGTTAGAAGATGTGGTATTCTCCAGGCCTGGTGGCACACCCCTGTAATCCCAGCACTCGGGAGCCTGGGGTAAGGGAGGATCATTGCAAGTTCAAGATTAGCCTGGGCTACAAAGTGAACTCAAGTCCAGCCTGAGCTACATAGTGAGACCCTGTCTCAAAAAAAGACAAAAAACAAAGGTGTGGCACTCCTGGAAAGAGACCAAGGATTTCACTGCTCATAGAAATCACGAGTATTGTATTTGAATCAGTTTCCTTCGACCCCCAAGTAATCCAGGTGTCACATAGAAGTTATGCTTGTGGTTAGTTACACAGCAGACTGGCGTCATGCCTGAGAAGTCCTAGCTTAGGAGATGGCAATCTTCTAAAGGAACAAGAAGCAAGCTCTGGGAGGAGATATCATCCATGTTATATACTAAATGAGAACAAATTTGTCTTTCTTCAAAGAAAGAGCCCCTCTCTCTCCCAAGGCTATTCAGTAGATGAATATCCTTAAGGCAATCATTGATCCCACATGAGATGAGAGTTGGTGGAGGTTACCAGAGGGTGGGGGGGGGGGTAGAGAGGAGGCAGCAGTAGGGAGCAGTTGATCCAGAGTACTAACTAACACTGACAACAAGGTAAGAGCATTATCGCACAGTACATGACTATGGAGTACAGTACTGTACTGTATGTTTCAGAAAGCTAGAAGAAAGGATTTTGAATATGTTCACCATAAAGCAAAGATAAATGATTCAGATGGATGTGCTTAACATGATTCAAACATTACACAATGCACGCATGTATCAAACATCACATAGTGTCTCAAAACATCATATAGTACCTCAATTAATATGTACAACTTTGTGCTTTTATGTATCCCCTGAAAATTCTTTCTTTTTTTAAAATTTATGTATTTGGTACAGGGTCACTACACAGCTTAGACTAGTAGCGATTCTCCTGTTTTCAGCCTCCCCAACACTAGGTGAGGAGGAAGGGGAAGACGGAGCCAGCGAGACAGGTAGTATCAAGGACCAAACCCCATTCCCGTTGTTTGCCTAAACAGGCACTTAGTCCACTGAGCTATCTCTCTGGCCCTTCCCCTTAAAGTTCTTTTAAAAATAAATGCAATAAAATTTTCAAAATCAGAAGAGATAGTCTGGAATAATAACAATCAATTCCTCTGTTTCCAAGACACACAGAAACATAAGAGACCTAAAGAAAATTGCCTCCAAACAACACTGCAAGAAAATGTACACTGAAAAAAAATCATCTAAGTAACTCGGTACCTAAGGCTAAGGAGAAAGGTCCTTCAACACTGCCCTTCATATCTCAAAGGTGATCAAGAGCTGTTTGGCACACATGTTTCCAGAACACTAGCAATGCACTCATACGTAGAGTTCACCCATCTTCTTGTGTGTTTTTGTACATGTACTCTGTGTCCATATAGAGGGTACAGACAGACAGATCGACATCATGCCCTGCATGTCTCTCTGCAATTTGTTTCCACTTAGCAAAGTCCTGGCATTTCCTCTCTTCCTTTCCAATCACTATATGCCCATGAATCATTCTTCTAATCTGCTGCCCATGTGCGACTGTTTAATTAAGCATTCCCCTTTTGGATGTGTTCAGGTCCCCCAGCTTCACTCCAAATACACAGAGTACTTCAACAACCATTGACAGACACATCTTATCAGAAACAGGTGCAAATATTTTCCTAGAATATATTTCAGGAAGAGAGATTGATGTCAAATTGCCCATTAAGACATTATCCCAGTTATATCTTACTGGTCTTTTATGAGAGTGCCATTGGACCTTGCCAGTACCACACATTATTGTTCACTTTAATGTTTGCTGGTTGGAAGAGAAAAATGGCACTTTTTCATTGCCCATTTCCCAGACTTTGCTGGGGCTGAACAAGTGTCATACCTCATTTTTTAGGTTATTATGCCACAGTGTCCACTTGCCTGGAGAGCAACAGACACCCAACATGAACTTCTCTATCTTCACAAGTGATATTAGTCAGCTTTTCATCACTTGGATAGCAAATACCCAAGATAGTCACCCAAGATAGAAAAAAAAAGACTTATTTTGGCTCACAGTTTTGGAGGTTTCAGTCCATGGTTAGTTGGCCCTGTGGCTTGGGGCTGAGGCCAGGCAGATCATCCTGGTGCAGGGTGGGGAAGAGCCAGATAACCCTGTTACAGTGGCCTAGAACAAAAGAGATAGAGGAAGATGAAGAGACTGCATCTCACACCCAACTTCAAGGCCATTATGAGCCACAGCCATTCACAAAGCCCTGCATCTTAAAGGTGCTACAATAGCCCCCCAATAGCAGCATGGACTGGGAACTCAACTGAAACCCATGAGCCTTTGGGGGACATTTCAGATCAAAACAAGCCATCCCTGCTGAGTAGTGAGGAAGGAGTCAGGACAGATAAGTAAATGGAGACTTAGAAGTGAGGTAATTAACTTAAATCCACACACTTAATGTTGATGGCTACAAAACACTTCCTGCCAATAAATTCTACAACATCTGTTCTCTACTTCTTTAGTAAAAGAACCAAGATTGTGGGGAGAGCAGCAACATGTCCAACCTCTAGTCCACATGACCCAGCTTCCCTACAGGGAGAAATAGCCATAGAAGTAATTTCTGACTGAGTGAGACCCACACGGTCAGAGTGAAGCTGTCTCCACATAGCTCCTTGGGAGGAGTGCAACTTGTCTGGCTTCTTGGTAATTCTACCTCTTCCTACTTTAGATAAGATGATGGGTACTGCAGTAGCCACACAAGACCATGAGGCAAGGCTGAGCAGGAGCTGAGTTTCTCCAAGAGGTGCAGGAGGAAGGCAAGAGGAACCTAGGCATCGACAATATCTTGTTGTAGGCAGCTGAGTTAGACAGAAGCATTCTAGGCAGTCAGACAGGGCCAGGCCCTCAAGGAGACAAGATGGCAGACAAGGTGACTTTACAACTTGGAAGAGACAGACACTCCCTATGGGCCACATCTCAAAACCAAGACAAAAAGAGGAAACATAGCTACATACTTCCCTAGGGATGGGCATCAAGGATTGATATTCTAAATAGGTATCAATCACCTTGAAAGAGCCCTATTTTGAGTCACTAGCCCAGTGCCCAACAGGAAGAGACCCATCCCATATTCATACTCGCTTGCTACACGACTCGCTTCCCCATTTGGTACTGGATTTAATCAATTTTACCTGAGAAACGGTGCTTGTAATCCCATTGGTTGACCATAGTTTGTCCCACCTCTTGTCCACCTAAGTGAGTTCCCATGTCTTTACCACCTTAGACCTGCCTCACCACATGGTTTTCCTCTATAAAAGTCCCTGGAAGAGACAACTTCCTGAGGAACTACCCTCTAGGGCTGCCCCCACCCCCACTCCTTGTTGGACAGGAGCTTTCTTTCCCTCAATAAATATATTCTGCTCATAACCTCCGTTTGTTCCTAAAATTCATTGTTCTGTTTTAGAGAACATGAACTCGTCCAGGTCAGGTCCAGAGATCATTTTTCCCTATGTCATTTGGAGGTTCCCTATATCATTTGGAGATCACCCACCTGAGATCAGTTTTTCTCCCTGTATCAATCTCATCTCAGCCTGTTCTCTTCCCTGCTACCTCACCTGCTTCTGGAATACTAGTTGCATGAAGAAAGTGACTCTGCTTCTGTTATTACTGCTGGACTGAGGAAGCCAGGATTTGAGCCAAAGCCAGCTCCATGTCCTTGACCTGTAGGTGATATTGAGTCACTCCTTTCATCCAGGCACCGGTTGCCTCACCAAAGAGATTATATGACTATGGAAGTCTTCATCCATGCCCAGGAAAGACTGGAAAATTCTTCCTCTGGTGAATCTTTTTCAGGACAATTAGTGTTACAAGTCTTGCTTCCAAGCAAGGACAGTTTTAGCCTCTTAATGGCCGCAGAAGCAAGAGTGCTTATGAAAGATGAAAGTAGAAATAAAGTAGTAATAGCCTAGTGCTGCATAACTTTCTTTGTTCATGGTATCTACACAAGCCTGAGAATTTATAAACAAAAATAATATGACAAATGTTTAGAAATAGAAAGTTCGGATCCTGACTTCTCTAGGGTCACCACTGGCTTCACCACTATATTGCCACTGATCTTAGAAAAAAATAATAACAACAGCATCATTTCTCTGTCTTCTTCTTTCACATTAATAAAAATCCATCTTTATGCCATAGGCTTGTAATGAGAGTCCAGTGATGAAATACACATAAAATCTTTTCAAAAAAGTCAATGCTCCTCTGAACATAGAAGGAATCATTATCTGAATATTGGACCCCTCGCGTGTGTAGACCCATGCACGGAGAACCTGTGGTTATCATTATCAGATCTTAGGGACCCCAGTTGTGTCCATCTTTTTCAACCATTATGTGGCAGGAGCTCTCAGGAAACACAGGAATAAAGTCAGGTTGGAGAAACATCTTTACAGTGAAGGGCAGGTGTGCATGCGTGTGTGTGTGTGTGTGTGTGTACATGGACATGTGCTTAAGATGTCACCTGTTTATCTTTGAATTTTATATATTTCATGCAAAGAAATGCTGAACATTCATTGATCTATCTAGTATCCACAAGTATGCTATTAGAAATGCATTACTTATCTACATTTTCGAAATGTTGAAATAATTTGGAGTTGATCCTCTTGCGAGATAGGTTTGCTACCTTTAAACCGGAGTGACAATAACACCCTAGCCGTCTTCAGCTTCTCTCAAGTTGTGCTCGTATCCTTGATGTCTCTAACAGACCAGAGACTGCCTGAGAGAATCCTGCACATCGCCATTAAATTGAAAAAGGCCTGAAATAGCAAAACCTCACTTATGCTAGGGAAAGGAAGCAGCAAGGAAAGGGCAGGCGGATGGTTATTCATGAGCCTCCATGATAAATAATGCGGGGCCTCCTTCCCCTCTTCTCTGGGCTCATAATTTTCTCCCTGAAGGTGTTTTACCTGCACAGGAAGAGCCAGAGACGTCTAGTAAAAATGATTTTTAAGGCATCTTAAAAACGCAAACGCCCGTGTTTGGGTTACAAGTCCTTTTTGCATACAACAAACAATGCCCAATTAATCTCAGCAAATGGAGGTGACTGGGTGAAAACAGCTTGCCGTGCTTGGACTGGGGTTTTGTGACAATCTAGCAATGTTCAAAGAAAATTCAGTAATCTGTGTGGGACTACGCTTTCAAAGATCCAAGCGAAAGCGTCCAGATTGGAGCGTCTATCACAGATGCGTAGGTTCACCTACGCAGGCTTAGCACGTAGGTGGAGCACACGTGTGTCACCTCTACATAAAGACGGTGGTGGCATGGTATTTGGAAAGAACAGCACTGCAAAATTAATCAGCAAAGTGCAGCCTCCAGGATCTCTGTGCAGGCTCCACATGCCCTTGCATTGTTTCAGCAGGAACTGCTGCTTTCTCCGCGCTGACAGGCAAGACGAAGTGACATGTTTGGCAAACAATTTTACTGTTTTCCTCTCTCTCCTTATGAACAATATTTATAGACTCTGAATTGCATTCGGCTCGGCTTTCCCACACAGTTATCTTCTTGGGCGTGGATTAAATGCAGATCAGGGTGTTGAAAGACATTTACATAAGTGCTGTTTGTGAACATGAAGGCCAGTTCGTCTATTATCGCCAGAACATTTAAATCTTAATGACTGGCATTGTTGTCTAAAAGACGGTGTTTTTCCTGCTGAGAAACTGCATTAGATTCAAGAAACGGAGCTCATTTCCATTCTCCCAGCAGTCTCTCTAGAAATGACATGCAGTGCTTGAAACTGTTTATTTCCAAATTCAGGCCTCCCTCGCATCAGTCATCAGCTTCAATTACCAGTTTTCCGGAGCCCAGCCGTCAGGCAGTCTGACACCGAGGTCCGGCCTAATTCCCACCTTCTCCAGAGTCAAGAGCATAATGTGCGGATGAAAAGGTGCAAAATAGCCCGGACTTCATTAGCATGCAGGGCCTGGCTGTTCATTTGCTGGCTGTGAATGGAAGTTCTGACACTTAGAGCTCGCTGCAAAATGAGAAAAGTCCTCTTCAGGGGAGATGAGGTCCTCAGTGGTGAGGAAAGGTCATCAAAAAGACAGCCGCTGCCCTTGCTCCCTGCTCTCCACGACTGCTTACTGATTCCAGGAACACCTCATTACACGCCGGATCAACATATTATTGCCATGTTCTGGGACTGAATTGTTTACAAGTGTCTTTATCACCGGCAAAGGCCTGCCCAGAGATGCGTGACTACACTCATTTGGCTGTGACCCGCCAATTATGTGTTATCCGATATGCTGCTGGGTATCTTGATCTTTGCCCGGGTCTTCTCCTGGTATCAACACAGTCCCATTTACTACTTCTTTCTAACCACTCTTTGGGAAAGTAGCCATTAGCCTGTCAGTGTGTAGATGTGTGTGTGTGTGTGTGTGTGTGTGTGCGTGTGTGTGTGTGTGTTACCTCTGCAACTGAGAGTCTGAACATTTTTGCTCCACTACTTACTATGCATGAGGCTCATAATCATTTGGAAGAAAAAAGTCCCCCCACTCTTCCATGGCATCTGGGATAACCCACACCGTTTGCAATCAGTATGCACAGTGGACAGTGCAATGCAGTACATTCCTGAGCTCTCTCTGCTTATCCATAGGCCCTACGAGAGGGCTGTCATATTTTATTTGGGCAGAGCCACAGCAAACCATGCACAGGACCATTGTAATCTTTCATTACAGACACTTCTATGGCTCCATAAATGGGAGAGTGGGATGGCAACTCAATTAAAAACTCAGTAAAGACATTGTTTAGATCCCTCACCCCCCAAAAAAAAAGTAGAGATAAAGCCACACTTTACAAGGAGGGAACTTCACCACTTCCTTCCTTTGGTGACTACTGACATAATTTTAATGATATTGAGAGAATAAATAAAGAAGTTGACACCATTTGTTTATTTTTAATGAACATTGGTTGCAGAAAATTCAGCAACTGCCAAACATTTGGGCCATCTCAATCGAATACTAAAGAGACACTGTTTTATTCACATTTCCATTCCCATTTAGCTTTATGGTGGGTTTTCCAGCGCAGGATATAACAAAGCAAATGCCGAGAACCTGACTTCCACTCTTCCTGGATGCCCAGCTCCTTGGCAGTGGGCACATACCAAAATGAGCAAAACAAAACTCAAGAATCTGAGGTGGCAAACTCTACATACATTCATTTCCAGTAATTTCCCTGATTTGTATGGCGTTTGTCTTCTTTTATCTTTTCCAAGCATTGTTTTTTCTCAAAATATTGGGGAGAGAAGTTCTTTTTTTTAAGATACTGAGTTGCCTTTCCTCTTCCCCAAATCCTTCAGTCCTGGCTTTCTAATAAAGGAGTAACTAAAGAGAATAAATAAGGGCACCCCCACCTCTTGTCATCATGCTGCAGCTAAACTGGAGCCAAAAGTGGCAAAATATTTGCTATACTTAGTGTTGAAGCACACTGCAGATTCTGTAGCAACAGAGACCAATGAAGAGTCTTTGGAAGAGAGGAAGATGACTGGAAGAAAACCTGATTACTATGAAGTTTGGTCAAGAGATAAGGAGGGAATGTTTACCAAGGTTCCCATCTGAGGAAAGTCTCATGGTTGGGATCCAGAGAATGGCAATAAGGATGATTCTCAATGACATGGAATCAACCAAAGGAAAGAGTTTTTTGGCAAATGTGACAGATTGTCACATTGCCCACTCTATAGGCCAGCTGAGATCAAACCTTCTAGGCAGAGGGACAGCTCTTTCCAGAAGCTTCTGACAATTTTTATAACTAGGTCATCTGCTATTTCACCCATAAAAAAGAGTTCCTCTGTTATGGCTTTAATATCCCATCTTCTTTATGAATCTCTCCCCTCAAAAAAAAGAGTCAAAAATGATTCTCCTCAATTAACAGAATGCCTCTGAATTTCTTCCCTAACTTTAAGAGTCTCAGGTGACTACTTATATTTTCTAATGGCTAATGGAAAACACATATATACAATCTGTAAACACAGATGTGGCAAGATGATCAGATGATAACTAACAACAACAAAGCTTTACTTTAAAATCCATTTATTAAATACAACTTGGTGGGGCCAGGGAAATGGCTTGGTGGAATAAGCGCTTCCCTGGCAAGCACAAGGGCCTGAGTTCAATCCCCAGTTCCACAAAAAAAAAAAAAAAAAAAAAAAGAAAGGAAGGATAAATACAACTTGGTGCTAGGGAACTTTCTGAAACTTAGCAAATGTATATTTATTACTTATAGCAACCCTATGACTTAGGTATTATTTGTCCCATTTTACAGATGAGTAAGTCTTTTTGTATATCTTGGCATGTTCATTATGCTCAATATTGCACAGCCAATGACAGAGGCAAATGTAAATAAAGCCAGGCATGACCCAAGGCTTCTCTTACCACCCATCCCTCCTCCTCTTGAGCAGAGGGTCCATTATGGATGTGTGGCAGCCATCAAAGCACAAAAAGTTGCCAGTTGTAATAGTGAATATGTCAAACCTTTTGACATATTTACTACCTGGCAAGAGGTAGGCTGAAGTACAAAGCTTATACAAGAAAAAACATTTTTGATCCAAAGAGGCAATTTAAGCCATTTACTTTTCTTAAATGGGGTTGGAAATTGAAGGAAAAGTGTATAAAGGAGCTACAGAAATCCCCAAATGGTAGTAGGAGCCATGGAGAAAGCTTTGTCAATCTTTGGTCCTCTATTCACACTGGGTGTCTACCCATCTACCTTTAGTAGTTTTATTGAAAAACAATGTACTTAGCAACACACTTCCTGTAATCACGATAGTCCATTTGCTCCAGGGCTTACTGTGCCATTGGAAACCTCATGTTTCAGAGTCCAGTCTAGGAACCTGGATTCTGAATGGTTGATGGACATGCAGCACCTGACTGAAGACCCACACCAACCTAGTCATAGGTTCTGGAATCTCCCCTTGGCTCATGTTCCCATTGGTCTCTCTCCAGTGTCCATGCAAAGGCTAGCCAGTTGGTACATCCACAGGGCCGCTGGCCTGGTTGCTGTGAAGGCAGATGACTGGCATGAGGGAATCTTCCTCCTGTACTCCCCTTCAGCATGGGGCCCAGGTCTTCTGGAACATTCTCACAGTGTCTGTGTCTTCTGTGGGGGAAAGAGAAATACAACCAGTTTGTCATCAGCCAGTTCACCCTGGGCCACAGAGATTCCATTCAGATCCTCCCTTTCCCAATTCATCTTGGGCTTGTGTTTTAGAAGAGGCTGGTGCTTTCAGCAAGTTAAAGTGTATCCCAGTGGAAGGGAGGGCATGTTTAGGAAGGGAATAACTTCTAGAAACTTTCCAGATGACTCATTCCATTTATAAACACCAACATGCCTGCATAGATAGATAGATAGATAGATAGATAGATAGATAGATAGATAGATAGATAGATAGATAGATATCACCTAACTCTCATTTAGGGTGAGAGGATTTCAGCACTGTTTGATTTTTCAGAATATGCAGCTGAAATTTTAGGTAAACTTACTAGAAATGAGCTCTACCAATCTGAATCTTGAGGCCAGGGCATACAGATGCCAGCCACTCTCCCTTGGCCTGACTTCTGTGCACACTGTCTGCACAGATCCACAGTGAGAGTTTACCATGTGTTCCAAACTGTGTGGTAGTCTTGGAGCTCTAATCTGGGTTTCCTGCCCTCCCAACAGCCAACAATAAAAAAGCAATGAAGAGTCCCCAGACAGTGAATGCTTAAGGACCAAATAATGTGTATTAATAGGAGGTACCCTAGAACTTTGGAGGAGTCAGTAAAAGTCTGCTTTAGCATGATGGGAACGACTTTCTACATGAAGTAGGACAGATATGTGTCTTGGGATTTGAGTAAGTGAAAGAAGGGGAGAGTAGGAATGATTGATAATATCTAAACATGCCCACACCAATTTCCACCATGGGAGATGCCTTGGCACCTCCTCTTTCAATCTAACCTGATCTAGTGACCTACTTTGACCAGTAGAACAAGACAAGAGTGACACTCTGGGACTCTTGGCTATACTTAGAAGGACCAGGAGTTTCCCCGGTCTTCTTCCTAAGACCCAGTCACCATGCTGAAGAGAAGTCTAAGCAAAGCTATGCAATGATTACATGCCACTGAACTCAGGCCACACAGAGTGAGAGTTCATCTTGGAATTTACATATGAAAAGATCCAGGATGACCCTCCAGAATGTCCTGACTGAATTCTTGATGCACAAAATTGGAGAAAAGTACACTGTTATTGTGTTACACCTCTAAGTTGTTGGATAGTTGTTAAGCAGTAATAAGTAAGTGATACAGGGAAGAAACCACTGGTGAGAAGAGGTAACAGGAAGTATAAGAGTGATGACCTGCTTTTCTTGTTGAATGAGGTCATAAATAAAATAAGAAATAATGCATTTGGTATTGGTAGAGCCCTACACTGAGTAAACCAATGCCTATGAGGGCAGATGTTTCAGATTCACAACCAGGAAGAATATAAACTGAAAAACTGGGCCCTAAGAACCCTAAAGCATGAAGGAGATCTCCAAGACCACCCACTGCAGCAGGGGCAGCCAGCATCTGATCATGGTTCTCTGTTCTCATGTATCATTGGATATTAGCTCAATATCTGCCCACTAATGCCAGCAGCTCATGGCCCTGGAGTTTCTTTTGGCCTCCTGAATTGCACTGTCCAAACAATAGGCCAGAAGTGTTAGGGAAGTCATATTTGCAAAGAATAACCTCTGCGAAGGGCTGGTGGCAATGCACTTACTAAAGGGCAAGTTTTCTATGTGGATGCTCAGGGTTCTCTCAACAGAACTGAGTCCCTTTTGGTTGCCAACAGTGCTAACTTGCTGTATAATGCACCTAATATGTCATGCCCTTCTCTGCCCCTCAACTCTCAGGCTGTCTCCTGAGAGGACCCTCCAAAAAACCAGCTTGCTTTTGCACAAATCTTAAATGAGATATTGTTGCTTTACAGTTAAGAAAATAAAGGCAAGAAAGTAATTACTTTAAGTGGGTCCTATGATAAAGGGAAACAAAACACCATTTTGTTTGTTTTATTTCCCTCTTTCTTTTTTCTTTTTTAATTTATGTATTTGGTACAGGATCTCACTATGCAGCTCAGACTCGTTGTGATCTCTTGTTTTCAGCCTCCCCAGCACTGAAAGGATCACAGGAGTGCACCACCACACCCATACTCAGTTGCCAGCTCAGTGTGCCCAGGGGAGCAGGGCCAATATGGCACTGAGATAGCTCATTGGTTCTCAGCTTTCCAATCAAAAGGAAAATTTGTTCCTCCCTATATAATGGTCCAGAGTGAGAGGACAGACTCTGCTTTAGGAAGTCCTCTTGGGAAGCTAAGCTAGTGAGAGTTTTACTATCCTCAATACATGACTTCCATTAGCATCACTCCCAGGCTTGAATTGCACTCCTGCCTATGCATCATTGGTGAGAACTACCCACATGTACCATACATGGCTGCAAGGGAGTTTGGGAAATGTAGTGCAACAGAACAGCCAACTGCCCAAGAAGAAAATAAATTGGTGAGAAGATGTAGCAGGAGTCTATGACACAGGGAGATTAGGCAATTGCCCAAGTGCTTGCATCTAGTTACTGGACAAGAAGGAGCTATAAGTTTTTCTGCCTATTATTTTTTTTCCTTCTATTCTCACTTTGATTGCAAGCAACTGTAACAAGTCTCAAATGTCACACTGAAGAGTCTGGTGTTTTTCAGAGTCTATCTCCCCTCATTACAGAGGCAGCAAAGCAGAATCATTCCTAGAGCCACTCTCAGGCGCAGTCTACTGGATTAGACCTTCTAGCCAAAGCAAACAGCAGTGAAGGCTCACACCCCTCATTACACATGACCCCTGATGTTAAGCACAGCCAGCCAGGCTCCTGCTGGTTTGTGTTGTCTTTGGTAGGGATATTTAAATGGTACCATTTTGCCAAGGAACTGTATTGCCTTAGACAGAACAGGATCTTAAAAACCTTACACACATAAAATGACAATGATGTGCCCCTGAAGTTACGTGAAGCCAAGTTGCTGGCTTGTCTCCCAGTGGGAAGAGAGACAGGGAAGAGCAGGGCATAGCTGACATCCAGGGAGGTTGAAGACATCTTATAGTCATCTCTGGAGATCACACACTTGTCTCTATGGCCTCTGCTGACCCATGAGCCAACATATATGGAAAGCTAAGTGCAGTTCATTTAAAGATTAAATGAGAGCATACAGGTTTATACAAATGAACCTATTATAATTTTAATATTAATTTAATATATTAGTAAAGATCACAGATTTGGATTTAAGCCAGCAATATATATGGGTACTGTAGTTTTGGGTTTTTTTTTTAATGTATTTGGTACAGGGTCTCACTATGCAGCCTGGACTCATACTGATCCTCCTGTTTGCAGCCTTCCTAGCGCTGGGACTATAAGCATGCATCAGCACACCCAGTCTCAGTGGCTGGCTCAATGTGCCCAGGAGTGGAGCCAATGTGGTACGTGGTGCAGGGGATCAATGCCCAGTCCCTGAGCTTGCCTAAACAGGAGCTTAGTCTACTGAGCTATCTCGCCAGCCCTGTGTACTGTATTTTTAAATGGCAATGGAAGTAAATGATTTGGAAGACTGTGTTTACTGGGAGGCTTTGTTTAACAGTTTTGCACTTTTTATAGTTTTCAAATTAGAAAGAAATATTCAGTGGTAGACTGTTGATGCTTAAGCACAAGGTCCTGAGTCTGATCTTTCAGTACCAAAAGAAAAAAAAAACCCTCATTCTTATGGAGATTACACTGAGTCATTACATCAGTACTCTGCCCTTTGCCCACCTTAACTTTGTCCCTCGGGTAGAAGGTGGGTGTCTCTCACAGGTTGGAAACACCAGTTTATATGCTTAATTTATCGAATACATCTATAATTGCTATTACAGTTTTTAAGTCCACATGACATGCGCAGCAGTTTCCTCTGATTTCAACTCTGCATAGGTGGGTAGAACTATGGATCTGCCCCCCAAAAAATTCTGGTTATGCTCCACAGAGTTCCTACCTAACGTAGACCTCAGTCTCAACAGACTATGTTGAATATATGTGTCTAATCACCCAAAAGCCAAGCATTTATCAGGATAATCTTTCCAAACTCATCAACTTTAATGGTATCCAGACGGCTTTTCTGGAGAGGGCTCATTAGTTTAAAAAAAAAAAAAAAAACTCAAAATTTCCATGTTCTGTGATTTTACTTACATAGCCAAAAATATAATCAGAGTTTCCTGTCTTCTTGTTTAATAGCAATTTTCTACCCATATAGTGCTTTGAAAAATAGTCAAACAAATGGAAAGAAGATAAATATGGAGCATAAATGAACTACCGCCAACAGAGGTAGGTTGTGTGCATAAAAATGAGTAAGCACCAGAGTTGCAGATTAAGAAACTGAATATGTTGGTGTTTAAAATTAGAATGGCTCCCAAAAGAATTGATAATGCTCCATTTAAGAAAAGAAATGTTTTCAAATCACTCTGCTGACTAGAGAAGTCTGAATCAAAGTCTGAAATTAATAAAAGAATGAAGACAGAGACCCCCAATCATAAATAACACAGATGATTTGTATGCATATAAAAACCTCCAAGGCCCAGAGGTGTCTATAGTTCTATGGGGAGAATCTAATGAAATGCAAGAAGAAAATGTTAGAAATAGAAATAAATGTGCCTGGTAGAAATTCTATTGTCCTCTTCTGTGACACAATGACTTGTTTTCTGAAAAAGTCATTTTTCAATTGAGCCCAGGCAAGCATTGTATTCATTGTAAAGTTGTATATTTAGACCTATAGCATGAAAGCTTTGCCTAGTCTTTAAAGCTCAATGCTGCCTGGGACTCAGAGTACAAGGACAAAGCTCTATCACATTACTGCCTAGACACTACTCAGAACTTCCGGGTAGTTCTCAGTGGCTTCAAGTACTTAGATTGTCAGTAGCACAGGACATAGAAAATGGAATATTGAATATGTGAGGTGTATACATCAAACGTGTGGGAATGTATAGACAGAGAGATAAAGACCCTCACTGAACATCCTGTTATATTGAAGTCGCTGCAGAACAATTCCAGGGGAACACAGATTTGTAGTAAACAGCTACATTGCACAGGTTGCAAGAATTAGAACAGTCCAAGTCTCATTCAAGATCAAACAGTTCCTTTCTAGACATTGTGTCAGGAACAGGCTCTGCTGCTGGTGGCAGAAAGATGAAAGAGCACAGTCACCACCAGACTCTAGTTAGTGAGGAGAATGGCAGGGGGTAAGGGTTGAAATTTGGGCCTGTTCTGACATAGGATGACCATGGGCTACAAGTGCCTCTTTCCTTTCTTGGGTCAATTCAGTGTGGTGCCCTGCTGTGTGGAAGATATGACCGTCCCCCACACACACCTGTCCAGGGAGATAGGAGGTTGCTTTCACAGTGAAGGCGCCTCCGCCGGGGGTGAAGGTGGAAAGGAGGGAGTGACCAAAGAGGGGGGCAGGGAAAAGTCGGTGAAGGATGAAGACAGGGTTAAGTCAGTGGATAAAATCCAGCCCAAATGGCTCATCTCTGTTTTCTTCTGGTCCTTCCATTTATTGTATGTATTTATTTTAGGAATAAATAATATCTGTATGAAAGAAGAGTAAAAAGGCACGGAAGCAGGGCTTCGACAGCTGATCTCTTTCCAGCCCACCTACCAAGTCTCTTCCTCCCAGCGGCCGCCCTAAGCCTTTCCTTACAGATTCTCCAAGCGCTGTTTTCTTGTTCCTCATTCCAAAGGAACAAGAAAACAGCCACCCGGCCCTGGCAACCCCTCCGCGGCTCTTCCGTTCCCTCAGGCTGTTCTTCGCTCAGTCCCGCAGCCTAGTTAGTTAGTCTTAATAGAAGACCTGCATGCACCCGGGTGACCCAGGCGGCTTGGATTTTTTTTTTTTTTTTAAGGGTTAGGGTTATTACTTAATGATAATGACTTATTTTACACATTGTCATCTGTTGATGTTTAAAAGATAAGGAGACATTTGTCAGGGTCGGCGCCTGAGGTCCTTAGAGGACTCCGGGAGACCCTGCCAAAACGTTTCCAAACTGAATAGTCATTGGGCCGTCAGATAATTCAGAAACTATTTGTATGAGCTGTTTATCAAATTATTAACCGCACAGATGTTGTTTGGCTGAAGAGCAGCTGAATCCCCTCTCTGGCAGCCGCGGAGACAAAGGTCTCTAGGAATAATTGGAGATGTGCACGGAATATTAAATTAATTTACTGCTCTTAATTCTTATGCAAATTCTGACCTCTGATGGAGCCTATCAATTACCCCTCGCTCAGTGAAAGCGAAGGCGACAGTTTCTTTTCTTCTTCTTCGTCTTCTTTTTCAGAACTCGAAAGAGGAAATATTTGCAATAAGCAGGCAGTAGAAGCACCGCGTAACTGGAATTATTTAATTGATTCTCCAAGTTTTCAGGGTGTCCGTGGAGAATAAAAGCCCGTGGTGCAGGGAAGAGTACGGGAGGGGGGCAGAGGATGGAGGAATTTGTTGGTTTGGCTGCACACCTTCGGGCATACAGCGCACCTGGTCAGTTGGAGGCAAATAAAGCAGCTTGAGGGCGGCTTCGGGCCTTGGTGACCCGGGGAGCTAGGGGTTGGCGCCGGGCGCTGGATAAACGGAATCTGTGCTGCGCGGGTCCAGGGTGCACACACATTGGAGGGTCATTTCCTCCACCGCTCCCTGGAAGGTCCCTATTTGAATTCTGGTTTCCTTTTCCTTATCTTTTAAGGGTTTGAACCAGTCTTTACAAATGCCCCTCCAGAAAAGATTTTTGTTGATGTTGTTTTTGTCTTTTGCTCGGGAACCCAAACCCCTAAGCCGCACTCTCTTCAATTCTACTGAAATCCCGGGTGGGCCGAAGTCAGTTCTAATTGTCCCCTGCGTGGAGTGGTGACACCCACTCTTTTCCCTGAACTGAGCAAACGCCCAGGCTTTGTCTGCGCCTGTGGTTTAGGCGCAGGGCTGCTTCTGCGCCCGGGTGGCAGGTTGTAAGGCTGAGGTCTCCGCGTCTTTCATCATCTCTCTAATAAGGAAAACCCAATCGGGCGCATAATGTCATCAGCCCCGGACCGACCTCACAGGGACCTCCGAAGCCCGAGGATGTCGCCAGCGGCCCCCAGCGCCCCCTTTCAGCTCCTCGCAGTCCCCACAAAAGCCAGACGACAATATCAATTAATCATGCAGCGAGCAAACAAGGAGATTTATCCCGCTACAAACAGCCCCACGGAGAGCCGCTGAATGGGCGTGATTAGCATGTGAAAAGCGAGCAAAACTCCGCAGTTCAACAGCTAAAGAGCAATTTGATGGGGCTGGGATGGGGGAAATTACTTGATTAGCGTCGGTCCGAGGAGAGCGCGGTGACAGCCCCTCTGCCCGGAATCCTATACCGGAACAAAACACGCTGGTAACCGCGGCGCGCGGAGGGAACGCGGACGAGGATGCGGGGCGCGAAGCCGACGCTGACACCCGCACCGAGGTGGGGACAGGAATCGGGGCAACGGGGCTGAGCTGCGGGCCGCCACCAGCGACCCCTCCCGGAGAAGCTTTCTGGCTCGGACGGAACGGTCGCCAGCGTGCTGCACCCAGGCTTGGAGACTGACCGTTCACCGCGCTGCCCCACCTCTGGCCCTAACAGCCTCTGAGGAGCACGCAGAAGGAAGCTCCCGCCCCAGTGCCGATCTCAGTCTCCTCTTGCGTCCTCAGGGGTGCAGCCTGTGAGCCTCCGCGAGCCCTCAGAGTTCTGGCCCCGCGTCCGTGGTCCGGTGCCCACGGCGCGGCGGTTCCTCTGAGGAGTTCTGTGCCTCTGTTTGCACAGGCGGTGAACTTTGTATCCCTGCAAAACCCCAGTTTTCCTGCCTCTTAGAAAAGCCGCCGCGCCTGGAGTTGGCTTTTGACAAGTCCCTGGTTGCGCCCTCCCCACGCATGGCAGGGCTGGATCGCGTAGGGTGGGCACAGTACGGCACCAGGCAAGGGTGCCACAGCCTTGGCTCAGGGACAGCTCGTGGCCGGACCCTCCCCGGCCTGGTGGGGGTACGCCTTCTGCTTGCTCTGAATCCCAACATGCAGGGTCTGGTTTGGCGGTGTGAGAAGGTAGGCGTCGCGGTTCCTTCCCAGACCTAGGGAACACCACCCAACATTGTTGGCCCAGATTTGGGTCTGGGTACAGTTGGATCTCGCGGGTAGGCTTTATTTGCGGGAAAGAAGCGTGATCTAGCGAAGCGCTAAGGAGGGACGCGGCCGAGGTGCCGTAGGGCAAGCCTGGTGGAAAGGGAAAGCTTGTGGAAGCCTTCGACTCTCATCACGCTGTTTTGTGAGAACCGCGATCTTCCCATCAACCGACGCCCTCGCCCGGACCTAAAGTCTGTGCCCACCCAAAAGAAGGGAACATAGTTTCCCACTCTGGGCGCCCCTGGACTGGAACCTTCCCTCTGGATGTGTACCCACAGCACCCTCCTCCCTGGCTCCTCCCAGGGCCAAGAGAGCAAAAGGCTCGGTCCCTGTCCCCCTAGGCCTCGCCATCTGGCTCTGGGTTCCTAGGTATTAACAAGTCTTGCATGACACCCGAGTAGGGCGCACCGGGGAGCACCCAGGATCCAGCCTTCAGTATTCCCCAGAGAGGAAGAATCTAACTGGCCCAGAAGGACAGGAACACCACGACTTCCACGACAGATTTCCCCAATGCGCGCAGTTGTAGTTAACCCTATCCTGTGGGATAAAAGAACAAGGACCAAGGACTCAACTCTTAGTTATATATTTTTAAGGGGTTTGTGTAGATCGCCCCCATCCAGCTGGACAGTTGTCAGTGGAGCAGCGTCAGTTAAGCCACAGCAAGTGGTCGACTTCAAAAGATCTAAATCTTTCTGAAATGTCTATCGCTGACCGCCGCTCTCCTTCTTCTCTCTCCCTCCGGACTCGGCGCTTCGATCGTGCCTGAGCTTCGGCTTGGCGCGGGTGGTGAGGGCAAAAAGGCCTGCAGGGTGCACTGCGAAGCAGGGCTCAGTGGCGAATCCGCATCACGCTCTGCACTGGGACCCGGGACCCAAGACCATGCAGGGCGCATGCTCGTGCCTCGGGGCCCCAGATCGGTGGCGGTTTCCAAACTCACAAACTGAAGGCAACCAAAAAAATCTGTCCTCTGGTGCACCGGCCAGTCTCTCGCCGCTCAACACTAGCACGCAGGGTGGCTCGAAGCGCATCCTCGGGGTGGCTGGGGCCGTGCATTTTAATTCCAAAGCCAAATAGTGGAAACGTCTCAAAGTTGGCAGGCGGAGGGGGCGGTGGCAAGGAACAAAGTGGCTGGATGTCTTTGCTAGCGGGGTGGCAACGCTGTTCCCACCAATAGCGACTGCTCGGGGCTGGCTTTGTAGTTATTTTTACAAGTTCTGCCCAGTGCCAGTCATATTGCCCTGAAAAGCAAGAGAGGCCGCTGCAATTTATTCCAATGGGCGGTTTTTAAGAAGCTGGCAATTTGAATCGGCTGGGTGTTATTTAGTGCAGTATGAAATCAAATGATCCTATTTCTCAAATAACAGTGTCTGCGAAGAGAAGTGAATCCTCTGAAAGGGTAATTGTCTGCTGATGGTGTTTCCCATTATCCTGATCTTGGCCTAAATGATGTTCGGCAGCAGGGCGGAGACTCAGGGTGAAATCAATGCGCGCCAACTGCTGGCTCGCGCACTGGACGCAGAGAGGCCGCGTTGCCCACGTCCCCACGCGTCCGTGAACAATGCCACCGAAGCGCCGCCGGTTTCGACGTCAGTTTTGCAGTTTTCTTCCGAAATCATTAGACTTGAGGGATCTCGTGGATACAAAGAATAAAACTAACTCTCTGGTCATTTTGGGAATGGTTCCTATCCTGGCACCCTTTATTATCAGGTGGCAGATTAACTAAAATCTGGGAGATGAAGCCCACTTGGCACCTGTCATGCTCCATCTTCCCACGTTAATATTGAGAGCGTGGAATCTTTCTTTCCAAGGACACATTTGTGTTTGGGACTTTTTAAGTCCTATTTCCGTTTCCTTTAATTCCGGGGGGAAAAGTGCCCATGGGGCACATGTTTCTGCTATCCTCTGTGTGTGTGTGTGTGTGTGTGTGTGTGTGTGTGTGTGTGTGTGTGTGTGTGTGATCTTTGGTGGTCACAAGCAAAGTTGACCCTAGACTTTTAAATTGGCCCTAGACTTTTAAATTGCCCCATGTGGGTTTAGACACATTTTATGTAGAACCAAACATAGGGGTCAATCTGTGTCTAATAATACAAGCACCAGGCCAGGCCTGGTACTTGAAGAGAGTGGCTTCCGTAGAGCCCGAGGGTCCCAGGTCTAAGATACACCGGCCAGGGGCATCTTGCAGCTTCTGCCTCTAACCTGAGTTTAAGCCTTGGAATTGATGGGTGACTTGTTTCTGCTCTAGTGAGGCAGGCTCCTTTTCATTCTCTGAATATTTTGAGAGTTTACAATGTGTGTCTACATCTGTGAGCACATACATATCTGAACTTGCATACATACACACAAATACCTAGGCATACAGGCCTCACAGAGTGACCCTCAAAAATTTATAAGCCCATTTGGCTGCTCCTGATGTGTCCCTTTTCTCTGGTGGTACAGTACTCCTAAGTCTCCCAAGAAACAGGAAGAAACCGTCATTTCTGCATATGCAAGGAGTAAGCCCTAGGAAGCCTCCACCCCTTTCTGCTGGGAGGTTCCGCCATGCACCTGGTCCCCAGGCAGCGGTCAGCAGTTTTGGCCCCTTCCCCAGCCTCAGCTGCAGGCTAGCTTGCATGGTTTCAGTTCACCGGCTCCGGCTCCCGGATGACAGACATTTCCTTGCTGAAAATCCAACCAGGATACGGCCTGGTCGTGATGTTTCAATGTTCACCCACCAGCTCTGAGTCTGAACAAACCCCTAAGTACAGTTTCTTGGGGCCATCAGGGATGGCCTTAATCCAAGATAGCCCACTTACCCAGCTGTTAAGCCCTACAATGCCATCACGGAATAAGAGATGACCTGTCTTGTGTCCTGCCAAACAGCGCTCAGCATATGCAGGAGCCACCTCCCACCTCTCTGGGCCGCCAGGGACCTTGTAGGGACCGAGCCCTTTCTCTTCTCCCGAGGAAGGGCTGGCCACACCCCGCTCTCGTCCAACTAAGAAGGAAAGAGCAAAGAGCCCCTGGAAGGACCTCAGCTCGCACAGGGTTCCAAATGAGTCAAGCTGGAGACCCTAGACTCTGCACCTTAAGTTTTGAAGGAGGGGGTATTTCCTCCGTCCGCAACCATAGCTGCTACTGCGGCATTAAAAATCCATCCACCCCGCCCCCATGTGCCCACAGCTCAGACGAACTGAGCCCCGCTGGGGAAACAGAGGGGCATTAGGGGGCCCCTGCATGACCCCGGTCCGGCTCCCAAGAAAACCCTTCAGAGTCAAGGTGCGCGGGAGACGGAGTCCAGGCCCAGCGCCCCTTCTTCACGGGGGTTTCCAGGGTGCCAGAAACTAAATCTCTTCCCCTGCCTCGGGCTATTGTCAGGTCCCCTCGGCTCAACCTTCTGGCTGATCAAACCCCAGCGATGCAATGCCCAAGCCTCCAGTCCCCTCGGCGAGTCACAGTCCCCAGCCCTCCCCAGCCCCACTGACCTCGGGAAGGCGCGGACCGCTGCTCGAGCCCTGCCAGACGCGGTGCACAGCGAGTCGGCTGGGCGCGCAGCCAGACCTGCCGGTCGGCGGCCACCCGGGCGGCCGGGGCTCAGAGTTCCCCTCCCCCACGCCTTATAATTTAATCACATGAGATATTAAATGATCAAGCTGCTCATTAATCATCACGCAAGGTACTGGGAACGCTCGCGCTGCTGCGTGTTTGGACAGCGGAGCGCCGTCTGCGGGGCTCTGTGCATCTGGCTTGATCTGGGGGATGGGGCTCCCTCACCATTCCTGAGAGACCCACGGGGCCTATCGCCTGTAGAAAGCACCTGAAAAGCTCAGGCTGGGCTACAGAGTTTGGTCCAGAGCGTGCCCCAACCCCAAAGCATCCCACCAGGCCTCCTTTCCTTAATACTTGGATTTTGAGCCTGGTGATTATGATTAAAACAGCCAGCCAATGTTTAAGGAGCACCAATTTGATCGAAATCTGAGTCTTCTCACCTAGAGCACAGGGTTCGAAGCTGAAGCATTTGATACAGCTAATTCCTGAAGTTATTTCAAAGGATAACAAATGGAAGGAAAGAAAAATTTAAATTAAATGCCTGGTTTGGGGTCTTTGTTTTTAAAATAACCCATAAGTTTCACTCTAAAGTTGTTAAAAGTTGGTTTTACTTTCTAAGACTCTTTTAAAATGGTTAAGCCAATTAAAATTAAGTTCTTGTGGTTTCTTAGGGGTGCATCCATCCGGCTCCTGCACACCAGCAGATCCACATACAAAGAGAAGGAATCTGCCACCAACATCTTTGGAAAAATATGTAGTTTGGAATTAGTCTTTGGAAGAAATGCAACTCCCATTCCCATTTTCAGCCTCTTTCCACCTCAGCATCAACCCACACGACATGACAGCCAGTTTCTGAAGAGAAGTGCTATCAATCTGGCTACTTGGCAAGCAAAGTTTTCTGAACAAATATTAGATCTAATCAATTTGAAAAATGTAAACTAAAAACAAACAGCCCAGGGCACATTCAAAAATCCTTAACCACTAAATTGTGCTTAGTTTCCTACCTGAATGTGTGATCAACTTAATAAGCAAATAAATATATAAATCCTGACCCCTAGTTGTGATTTATCACAGAATATCATCAATAATATTAAATGTGTCCTGGACTATTCATATTTTCTCTTTGAAGAGTCTGTTGTCTGCATTTTTCTACCCTGTTCCCTAACACACAAAGAGATAGGCATCAAAACTCTACACACACACACACACACACACACACACACACACACACACACACACACACAGACAGCTAGGTGAAATTCATAAATCCTATAGAAGGTAGGGGGTGTAATATGGTGTAGCTTTTTTTCATAAACCAATGGAGAAAAAAAAGAAACTCGGCTATCTTTATCCAGGCAGTTCACACCCACACCTGGTCTGCAATGACAGGGACCTTTGTTGTCATGAAATAAGTGATGACTGTCTATCCCAGGAGCTCTTTTCAGGTAGAATGGACCATTGGCAACTGCAAGCTAAAAATAACCAGTAGCTGCAATAACATGAGTTACCCAGTATGCCTTGATCATTGTCTACTGAAAAATAGTCTCAATATTGAGACTGTGGGGCTGGCCAGATAGCTCAGTGGATTAAAGTGCCAGCAAGCAGGCACATCCTGGGGGGGGGGGGTGCTGAGTCAGCAATTGAGACTGGGCCTGGTGGCACATACCTGTAATCCCAGCTCTTGGGAGGTTGTAAACAGGTGGATCACTACAAGTCTGATCTAGTTGTGAGACCCTGAACACTCTGTAGACCCTTCCCTAAAATACAAAAAAAAAAAAAAAAAAAAAAAAAAAAAAAAAAAAGTTAAGATTGTATGAGAACCTTTAAAAAAAAAATTAAACACAGTTTAGAAACAGCAAAGATGGAATCCACTTTTTTTTCTTTATAACACTTTTTTGGTCTCTACCTGGTTGGACTCTCATTGGATGGCAGAGTAAAGGATGAGACACCAACATCCCCTGAGGCTCAAGAAAGCTGGGGCCTTGGTTCACGACTTACATATAGTAAAAGCAAGAACCTATGTTTTTTGACTCCGAGTCCAGTGATCTTTCCAAGCCCTATCTGTTTAGGTGGTGGCATAAGAACTTTTGATTAGTTCTCTTTTGTCAGCCCGCCTCTTATTGCACTATATTGCAGTTACAGTACACAGTATTTAACCACACACCAAACTAAGCATTACTGTGACAGTATCTGCTACAGCTAACTCTTAAGTTGGTTGACTGTAAGTAAAACCACAGTAGTCCTTGTATCTCTGAAGGTTTTAAGAGAAACAATGTATTTTCTGGAGATGAATTTCTGCAGCTTCCCACATATTTGTCATACCTGCAGTCACAGAGCCCTTTGCTGTGTCCATATACACACAGGGCAGGGAAAGAAGAATGGAGGGAGGGACCCTCCATGTATACTAAAATTTTCACACATTCTAGCTTTTTTACATGAAAGGGCATAGTGCCTGAATATAAGCAATGCAATCCTCCTGTATACTTTTTGGGGAAGGGGACAGAGCCCAGGATCTTGAGCAGAATAGGCACATACTATATCCCCCCCCATCTTACATATATTAAATCATTTCTAAATTCTTTATGATGTCTAATACAATATAACAGTTATGTGTCTTAGTCACCTTCTTGGTGCCAAGACACAATACCACACACTTACAGCATAAAAGAAGACAGGGTCACTTTGGTTTTTAAAGGATTCCTTCCATGGACAACTGGCTCCAAGGCAGGAAGACAGCTGCTCATGTCATGGCTGCCAGAAAGCAGAACAAGAAGGGAGGTGCAGGGGAGATGCATTTGTGCAGGCCACATCCTAGCGAATAGTCTCTAACCAGACCCCACCTTCTAACAATACAAATAAGCTGCTATACTTATTTGCAGGTGTATCTGCTGATAAATATAGCATCCCAAGATCCCATCACCTTTGGATAGCTCCACCTCTGACCTCTGAGAGTCTTGGGGGACATTTATGCATGATGTATGGCTTCACTGAATGACAATGAAGACACATACGAGAGGTCTCAGAATCTAGCCATTAAAAACAGGCTAGACCACTGACTGGTGCAGGATCATGTGGTCAGAAAGGCCACCCTGACCATTCTCTCTCTCCCAAAGGGACACCCTACAGAAGAAGCAAGACTAGCACGTGTGGATCGAGCGCTAACTCTAGCAGGAGAGATTCCAAGAGCATCACCCTGCTCACTGCCTTGGATCTTCTCTGCAACCAGGAGAGCAAGGCATCCATACCAGCACAGGTGTACAAGGGAAGACCAGAGACACTGCAAACTAAAGTCAGCACACAGTTTGTAAGTGGGGGCAGTAGTACACCGCAGAGGCGAGGCACCTGAGTTAAAATTCTCCATATTGGTTTTTAGCCGCCTCTCAAGGACACAACAGTAAGTGCCTGCTGGAGGAAGGAGGAGGCTCAGAGTGGCTTCTCCAGTGAGGTGCCAGGACTGAATGAAACCAACGTCTCTCCACAAAGCCCATGGATAATCATAGACAATGAGGAGCAAAGCATTCCATAACAGCTGCCTTGTCACCTTGTAAACAGAAACTATGAAGCTGTCAAATTAAATGGCATTTATTATGCAAAATTCTTTGGTTTCAACCTGCCAGTGAGTGGGTGGGAACAGAAGGCCTAGAGTGGCCCTTTGTTTGCAACCCTTGCAGTTAGGAGTACTTGTTGAACCCTGGTGAGAAGTGCATCCAAGTGGCATTATGAAATCCACCGCCTGATTTTAGAGGGGAACCTTGGCACTGAAGGATTGTGCACTTGTGATTCAGCACCTACAGCCTGCCTCTCACACATCCAGGCATAAGGGGCTGCCAGACGCCCCTGGCTGGCACACCGAGCCACAGTGCAGTCCCTCAGGGACAAAAGGGTACAGGACTCACTGCCTGGAACCTATCATCCCCAAAGAATCCTCTTCGTCTCTACATGCATAATCCTGAAGACCTCTCAGAAGCATAAATTCACCGGCTTCAGTGGAAATTATAGGCATGCAAGAGATGTGAGACAGAGAACATGCAATCCCAGCTCTCAGAAGGCTGCAGCAGGAGGCTCATCACATATTCAAGGCATCCTGGGCTACATAGTGGTTCAAGGCCAACCTAGACTACACAGTGAAACCCTGTCTCAAAAAGCAAAACAGAGGCTGGGGATAAAGCTCAGTGACACAAGCTTCCGCCTGGCAAGCACAATGTCCTGAGTTCAATTCCCAGTACCAAAACAAAATGAAAGAAAAGCTGTGAGACAGAGTAAGTTCAGCTCATTTAATTACTGTTATTAGCAAGTGGCACTAAACTATTCTATTATTCTCTTTTTTACTTTTTTGTTTTGTTTTGTTTTGTATTTTTTAGGGAAAGGTCTACAGCTTGTTCGTGGTCTTGCTACTAGATTGGACGTACTACTAGATTGTGCCTGTTTACAGCCTCCCAAGAGCTGGGAGGGGTGTGTAATTGCTATCTCAGTGCACCCTGGGGGTGGGGAGGCAGAGCCAGAATGGCAGGCCCCGGGGATTGAATCCCCGGCCCCTGTGCCTGCTTGCAGATACTCGAATCCACTGAGCCATTTGACTAGCCCTCTTTTTTTTTTTTTACTATTATTTAGCTTTCATAAAACTCAATTTTTCCCATGTACTAGCTGTTGCTTTACATGATATGAAATGAGGAAATTATGTTTTTATTGTATTTATTGAAATTTATACCAAACTCATTCCATTAAATTAGTCATAACAAGCATTTTTAAGGGGGCCAGGGAGATATCTCATAGAATAAATGTTTGCCTGGTAAGCTCAAGGGCCTGAGTTCAATCCCCATTTCCAAAAAAAAAAAAAAAAAAAAAGCATTTTTAAGGAAAATACTCCTAGTAACCTCATGTCTTCCTGTATTAGAGATTTCCAGAGAAATGCACGCACGCGCGTGCGCACGCGCACACACACACACACACACACACACACACACACACACACACGAGGGCAGTTTAAGAAACAGCTCATGAGATTGTGAAGAATCACATTTAATTTAAGGGACTCCATAAAGCTTGGAGCTCGAGTGGCTCCATGAGAACTATGCCAATTGCTTCTGAGAGTTGTGTTCCCAGTGGCCCAGTTACCTTCATCAGTCCTGCTTCTTACAGGCCCCATCAAAGGCCCAGCCTCCAACCCATGAACCCTTGGGCAGGACACTCACATTATATCCAGATCACCCTTCAGGACACAGGTGGGTCTCAGTCAGTCAACCAATGGACCTAACCAGAAGAGACCTCCACAGTACCCTCTGGACTGGTGTTCCTTCAAGTAAGTGTACCATGCCTAGCCAAGTAGACAGAGAGAATGAACTATTACACTTCCCTTTTGATCCCATCACCTCCCACCCACTCATCTTCTAGTTCCTGTCTTTCCACTTCCTGGGGACTTATATCTCCATCTCCTGGTATATATCCCACTCCTGTGTTCATCCAACTTTTCACCTTAGATCTGCATTGTTCAACACAGCAGCTACTAGCTCTGTGTAACCTCTTAAGTATAAATTTGAATTACTAAAGTTAATTAAATTAAAAATTCAGTTTCTCAGTTGCAATATCATATTCAATTGCTCAGTATTTGTGTCTGGTGGCTACCATATTGGTTAGTACACACTACAAAAAAGTTTATTGGATACAGCTATTCTAGATGGTTCTACACAATGTCTTGGCCTTCATTATTTATACCTCTTTCCTCAGATACTGACTCTTAATCTTCCTGTTCTAGATTTGCTGTCTCTCTTACCATCTGAATAGGCATATAAATCTTCACTGAGAGTTTTGTGGAAACACAGTTTGATGTAGATGTATATTACTAACACAAGTATAAATATGCGATATTGGAAAGGGTTACATAAGCAGATATGATAGCACAGCTTCCCCATCCCGTTCCTATGTTTGATTCCTCTCTACTTCCAAAGCTTAAAATACAAAGGCTAATACTGTTAGACAGTGCTTACAAATTAGATATTTTCTAATGCTCATATCTATTATGAATTGCATTGTGTCCTCTCTAACATACACACTTTGAAATCCTAACACCCAGGTACCTCATAATGCAATCTTATTTGGAAATAGGGGTATTGTAGATATGATTAGTTAAAATAAGGTTATATAGGAAAATGATGGGTCCTAATCCAATAGGATTGGTACTTTTATAAAAAAAAAAAAAAGAGGGGGGGACATTTGGATACACACACACAGGGAGAACACTACAGAGTGGCAATGCAGAGGCTAGGGTGATATGTACCAAAGGCTGCATGCAAACTACCAGCAGCAAAGAGCAGCATGGATTATGTTCTTTCTCATCTCTCTTAGAGAGAATCAACTCTGCTGATGCCTTGATCTTGACCTAGCTTCCAGAATCATAACACACACAGACACACACACACACACACACACACACACAAAGTCCTTTTGTTTAATCCACCCAGATACTGGTACTTTGTATGGCAGTCCTAACAAATTAATACAATATCCAGTTGTATTAATTAATTAATTAGTTGATGAGTTATACATACCTAATTAAATAAAAAATAAATTGCATGGTATTTACATTTAAAAATTTTTTACATGTTCACTCTTAAACCCCTATGACTTCTAGGCTGAGACAGTGACTTTCCTTGCCCTTTGCCTAATAGGGCTGTTAGGAACCCATACTCTGAACTAACATCATTAATGTTACACAGATTACTAGCTGGGTGACCTTTGCCAACTCTCTTACCTGCCAGGAGGCTTTTTCCTTCTCTGTAAAATAAGGAGACAAGGCTAAAGTCCTTCTTATTTTTAGCTAAGACAATCTGGAAACTTATGAAAATCTCTGTCACCCAGGAACACTTGATGGTCCACAGCCCATGTAGACTAAAAGTAGAGCTGTTACAGAAATTGGCTCTGATAACATAGAAGAAATTAAGAAAAACATTAGAAAAGACTGCCCTAGAAAATTAAGTATTCAAAGTGAGGAATTTTGAATTTATTGTCTGTCAACATTTAGAATGCATAATTTCAGAATAACTATTCTAGAAATATTCCTTTTGTTCACTATGTGTTGTGGTTAATGAAAGGATCTCTCATCCAGATTCCTCTTGTTATTAATGAATCAACTATCAAATGCAATTTTAATTGTTTTACTTTATTTATTATTGAATTATATTTAACTTTAGTCTTTCCTAAGGTATACTAATAATTGGGTTGCTAAATGACTGCTTCACCTGTGCTATTTGCAGAAAATCATTAGAAAATAGTTACATTACCTGTCTGGGGATCTTTTTTCCCCTTACAAACCTAATCTAGGGGAGGTGAAGTTAACCAAAATATCTTAAAACTGTAACACATTTTCTTTTGCTAGGTTTGTAGCATAATTTTGATTATACTAAAATCAATATAAGAAAGTTCTATACTTTACCTTGAAATCAATTGTTAAAATGATTTGATAGTGAAAGTCATGCTAGCAATACCTTTAGGCCTGGCAAGAGACCCTGTCTTAGTCTCTATATATCAGAGGCATATTCTGACCTTTCTCTAGCCCACTCCTCAGCAGGGAAGGAGGCCCAGGGTCAGGACCCTGTCCATGAGAACTCTCTCTCTCTCTCTCTCTCTCTCTCACACACACACACACACACACTCCTAAAACATACACACAGAGTAGCCCAGACATGCCATGGCACAAGGGCCCACACTGCTTTCTAAGTCCATGCAGCGCTCTTTCCCAGGTGACTTCTGCAGGGAACCATCACTGATGTCCACCCTATCTAGAGAGCAGGCTGAGCAGGCCTGTGGGCTGGGAGCAGGAAAGGCACACACACCCTGTCATGAATGAGGCCCTGTTTACACAGGATAGCCTGTTCAAGGACCAAAGGAAGGCACCCACTCTGGGTTTTCGGATCCTTAGGAAGGTGCACTGGCCAAGTGGAGAACTCATTTCCTTAGTTTGTGATCTCGATTTGTACATTTAGTATTAAGGCAAATGGCACTTGGGATTCTATTTGGGGTCTGACTCTGGGCCCAACAAGGTGAAGGAAGACTAAGGGATCATAATTTCATATTCTCTATGATTCCATTCCTCCTGCTAACGATCCTCATATTACTAGTTTAAGTCACACCTTGCACATAAAATGAGTGTAATGAATGGCTGAGAAAAGAAACCAAAAGACCTGAAGAAGAGAAGGGACCAAAGCGCAGGGTGTGAGCATAGAACACGGTGAGCGTTCTTAAAGCAACTTCTACCCCAGCGTGACCAAGCTAAAATTGATGTTGCTCTGAGTTGGTATTCTCCTAGTCTTGTACCTAGGAACTCATCTGCCAGGACTCTTTTTTTTTTTTTTTTTTTTTTGGCGGTACCGGGAATTGAACTCAGGCCCTTGCGCTTGCCAGAGAAGTGCTTATTCCACTGAGCCATCTTCCTGGCCCCAGGACTCTTGATCCAGTAACAGCTGATGCTGTCCCTGTGAGGGATCAGGCCCTGCAGGTGACCTGTACGTGGAGCAGGGGTAGCTGCAGGAACCCAGGAAGAATGCTCAGGAGGTCCTCGAAAGCCTGGTAGATGCCCCTCATCCCACTGGACCATTAAACACCTCCTCTGGGGTTTGTGCACTTCCTCAGGGATGTAAGCTGGGTAGTACTCTAAGGTTGTCAGTGCTGGTGGGAAAGCAAGCTTATCAGTGCCTGGGACTCAGCAGACCCTAGGACGAAAGGAGGGAAAAGGGGAAAAGAAGCACCTCGAAAAATTAACGCGGCTTGTGTGAGCCCTTAAGGTTGAGCGAAAAGGCAGATGCTTTGCAGTGTCAAAGAGAGCCTCGAACCTGGGCAGTGGCCAGCCCCACCCCACGACCTCGCCCCACCCGCCCTGTCCTGGCTTCCGGCCCAGCAAACGTCTTTGCCACGCCCCTCCACAGTGCTCGGCGGGTCTTTCTGCCGCAGCTGGCCACGCCCCCGACGGCTCCCCGCCCCGCCCCAGCCGGAGGCCGCGTGGCGTGTTTACCGAAATGCATGCTGGGGTAGTCTCCGCGGCGACCAAGGCTCGCAAGCGGCCCTGAGGCCCGGCCCTCGCGCTCTTACCGAGGCGGCAGTATGCGCCGGACCCCAGCCGTGAGCGTGCCCTTGCCTGGTCCAGAGTACTACGAAAAGATAGGCCGCCTTCAGCAAGGGCTGCGCGACAGGTACGCCGCCGGGGGTGGGGCAGGACGGAGCGGGCGCGGCGCTATACCTCGTTTCCGCCCCGCTGTGGGCCACCCCAGCCGGCCGGGATGCTCCGACAGAGCCTGTGGCTTCCCGCGACCTCCCGGGCTGAGGATGATGAGAAGGGGCTGGGACTGCGACGACCAAAGCCGCGTCCCAGAATTCGCCCGGATGCGAGAGTGGGAGTTCTGCCTGTCATTCAACATCAAGCCCTGTGGCTTTCTTGGGTCCCCTGCTCTTGCCCCCTCCTCCTCTGTTTGAATTGTCGTCCCACCTGGACAGCTGTTCTGCATCCTGATGACAGGTCCAGGAGCTCAGGCGCTAGTGTGTGTGCGCGTGCCTCACTCGAATGCAGCCAGTGTGTTGATTTGTTTGTTTGGTTGGTGTTTTACCGGTGGTTGGGACTGACTAGATTTGCAGAGAAGGGATGAAATTTCCAGCCAATGAGATTCGGCTTCCATAGAGTTCGTGATGCCTTTGATTAACTCATAAAAGATGGGACCCTGAAAACAGCTAGATCTAAAAGTGTGTAAAAAGAAAGAATTAGAAAGCAATTGACTATAAACAATCACATGAAAGGTAACTTGTTGGAACTCACATTTAGCTGCCAAATTAATTGGAGTTAGACATCTCATTAGGTGACAAGAAAGGAAATAGATTTTTGGATCTCTTGATAAAGGAAACATTTAATGAGTGTAACAAGTTACAAAATAATTCGTTTGAACAGGAGAGCTGTCTGCCAATTCCAAAATGATAATAATACGGTAATTACGTATAAGGTAAAAGGCAGACGTGATTTTGAAGAGGAATTACTTTCATCTTATGGTAGATTTAATTTTTGACAGTTATTTATAGAACATCTACAACAGGCCTCCTTAATTGTCTGTACCATTTTTTATCTTATTTTCCACATCCTGTTTTCTTCCTGACATACTGCCATTCACCTCCCCCGGGGACCTCTTCATCTCCAACTTGAAAAAAAAAAAAAAATCATTCCCTGCAAAACCTTCCCAATCCCCAACTTTCTCACAGCACTCTGTGAGGGTTAAGGTGCCTGGCTCTTTGCCTAGACTGAGAATTCTAGGAGACTAGGGTCCAAACCTAGCTGAGTCCTTAGCTCATAATAGAATACTGTTGGTGGAGCAGGTACTTGGTAAATATTTGTTTAATTTGTGGAAGAAATCCCAAAGTCAACCAGCTAGTGTCTAGGAGCTCTGTCTTATGTAGAGTGCTGCGGGCATGTATTAGCACTAAATAATAACCATTTTGCAGTCCACCAGGAAAAGTGGACCTAATTATATTTCAAAATAATAAAGAATAAGATGTTGCTGTGTGTTTTAGGACTCTTACAGTGCTTTGAGGCTTATTGTCTGTTTTCTTGAACAGTAGCTTAGCAAACCTAGGCTTTTGGTTATTGTGTCTTTTAGCTGAAGACCTAATCTTAAAATGTTACTGATTTAAGTGATATTCTTTTTAAACTAGGTTAATTGAGTTATTCTTGCTTCCTGTGGTAGGAACACCTGGCTGTTTATAGTCCTTATGGTACAATAACTATGTAATCATTACCCACTTTATAGTTAACAGTTACTACTTTAATTATTAAGCAAGGCGAAGCTGTTGAAATTATATAAGAAATTCAAATTAAATTTTATGGTTTATTCATGCTTCTGCATTTGAAGATTTGTTTTATTTTTAAGTCAGTACAAATCTGTTGCTGTGTATATACATTTTTCATTTTAAGAATCCATAACTAATTAATGTGCAGCACACACAAAATAGAGATGAGTAACTTTAAATAGAGGTAAAGCTACAGTAAAAATGTGGAATCCTGGGTTCTAGTTCATGGCCAGTTGAGAGGCCTTGATTAGATCATTTTGGCCTTTCTGAACTATGCTTCTGCTCCAGAAATGGAGGATCTTGATGGATATGTAAAGTAAGATATGCGTTTCTTTTTCTTATGAGAGGAATAAACCTTATAGTTTTTTTTTAAAAAATTGAAAGCTGTGAATTCGCAAAGCAATGCATAAATGACACGATTGTGTATTGTTTGAATGTCTTATTAGAAAATCAAAGGACCATTGTCTCCTAAAATTCTAGTCATTTCAAAGATTGCAGTCTGCATATTAAGTCTAATTAATAATTGTGCCCTTATAACTGTCATGTTTTGAAGTCAGGTCATTTCAGGTGTATTCTCATATGGACATAATTTTATAGTCTGAATGTTTTCCTGTGGGTATACAGTGTTTTTTCTGCACTATGCTGAGAGTCAACAATTGAATCTTGAAGAATTTAATGGAGTGGCTTGTAGTGTGTATAGTGCTCCCCACAAGCATGGTAGAAGCATGTAAGTGGAATTGGATTTTAGAATGATCGTATATAAAAACATCTCTTCTAAAGGCTTGGATTTTTTTCAATGTCAGTGTTGATTCAAGGTGAGATATCATAATAGTGTAGAAATTGACACCAGGATATTAGTTGAGTAAATCCAAAGATAGTGGAGAATTGTGATATTGAGGGAAAAAACCCAGAATAACAAATGGCTTAAAAGGAGAACACTCAGCCATCTCAGGAGCACCTGGCTGCATCAGAATTGCCATGGTCCTAATAAAGGGGTGCATATGACTGAAAACACAGATGATGGAAGCATCCACGACAGTGCGTTTAACAGGTTCTGAAGTAGAGATGTAGTATGTGTGCATGAGGAAGCAATTCTTCAGGAAGCCTTCTGCCTTTTTCACTGGGGTAAATAGCAGGTTTTAAGACTTACATTTGCAGTAGGCTAAAGATCTTAGCAGAGTGCTGCAATATGGATGAAGGGGTTAGAAAGTGGGCCAGTAGTAGAAGTGAAGATGAATGCCACTTTGCCTGGAGTAGAGGGCCACAGATTTTTGGTGAAGTACGTGGTCTTTATAGAGAGAAGATGTGATCTTTGTTCCTGTTCTATCTACGTGGATTTCCAAAAGACTTAGATCCTTTTTCAGAAAGTGTCATAGATTAATTTAAAAAATCTTTTCAAAAGTAAGTTTAAGTTTTAGAAAAGTTATAAATGTGGGACACAGACCTCCAGTATTCCTCTTATCGAGATTCCTCAACTACTAATATTTTATTATATTTTCATTATTTTCTGCTGACACCATTAGTCTTTCCTGGCACATTTGAGAATTATAGATAGAATATTCCATTACTCCTAGAATCTCTAGTGAATATTCCCATGAAACAAGTGTTATTGAGTAGTACCTTTAGAAATGGCTTGCCAATTAAAGGTAATCCAGATCTTGCTTGCCACAAATGAAGAATTGAACAAGCCAAGTGAAAAGTGGTGCCAGAAGTATATTTGACAAGTGAGGAGTAAAGTGGTAAGGGAGAAATTCGTTTTGCAGACCAAGCTAGGGCCATACAAGAGAGAGAGAGAGAGCGCACACAAAAAGTAACATTACACCCTCAGCTGGAAGACACAGACTGAGCTACCCTGAGAGAAATCACAATAATGACTCCTGGTGTCTGTGTCCTTCTGTGTTGTCCACATCCCATGGGAACCCAGAAGTTCCACATATACGGTCCTGAGACCCCTATCTTGGTGCTACCCTGGGATCTCGAAATTGACAGGCCCTGCTTATTTCTCTAGCTGGCTTTCATGCCTTACCTCCTCTCTCACAAGGATGCACTCCCACACAATCCCCTTCCACATTAGGAATAAGCAGGATACATCTGGGTACACCAGTCTGCAGACCCTTGTCACATTTCCAATTGTCTTGAAGGTCTCTTTTTTTCTGGCCCAAGGTCTCATCTTGGAACCCCAATTATATTTTGTATACCAGGTTTCTTCAATTGTCCCCCGAGTCTGAAACAGTTTGCATTTTTGTTCATGTTTTGACAATCAGAAAGTTCAGTCCTTATTCTAGACAGTGACTGCAAGCTGGTCCATCTCTTGGTTTCTTCAGAGCAGACTCTAGTTTTACACATTCCTAGCAAGAGTACTACAAAGACAAAGCAGTGGGTTGACGCCCAGTTAAGTCTGTCTCTGCAGCTCACTGACAAGTTGCCCAGACTGCCCAGTCTTCATGAATGAAGCACCCAACTGAGTATAAAACCTTTCAAGGGAAAAATGATTGATAAGAATTCCTAATGTGGAAGCAGTTATACCGTGTTTCCTTCATTTCTATTCTGAGTTCACTATTTATTTTATTTTATTTATTTTATTTATTTGTGTGGCTGACTCAGCCTGCCCTGGGGTTGGGGCTCAGCATACTTGCCTAAGCAGTGCACTTTAGACCATTGAGCTAACTGGCCGGCCCTTGAGTTCACTGCTGTTAATGAGAAAATACACATCTGTGGGAAACTATTGGTTAAAAATATGGTTTTATGATTTTTCCCTCTTTTAACATAGGTATTCCCTAGGTCAAAAAATAGGTTGTGTTTCCCAAGCAAAGGCTCTGTGTTTGGTGTTTAGTCTCATATACCCATCAAAAAAACTCTGGTTAAGTGGCCAGGGAGATAGCTCAGTAGAATAAGTGCTTACCTGGCAAGCTTAAGGGTCTGAGTTCAATTCCAGTTTCTCATAAAAAACTCTGGATATAATATTATGCTACAGACAGAAACTTGTGACATAGTTAACATAATTACTCAGCGTTATTTGGGGTATTTTTCCCCTCAGTACTGGGGATAGAACCCAGGGCCTTAGCACAGGGCTACATCTCAGCCTTTCATATTATTCTTTTGGGATAGGTCTCACTGAGTTGCCCAGGCTGGACTTGAACTTTTTTATTTATTGATTGATTTTATGTATTTGGTTGCTGCAGGGTTTCACTGTGCAGCTCAGACTCTTGGTGATCCGCCTGCTTTCAGCCTCCCCAGCACTGGGATTACGGGGGTGTGCCACCATGCCTGGACTCTGACTAGCTCATCCCACTCTAGGGGTGGAGCTGGCATGACATGCGATGCCCGGGATTGAACCATGGTCCCTGCACTTGCCTAAGCTTGCTTAAACAGGCACTTTAGTCAGCTGAGCTATCTCACCAGCCCTGGACTTGAACTTTTGATCCACCTACTTCAGCCTCCTAGCTTGCTAGGATTACAGGTGTGCACCACTGTGGGATATCTTTTTTTTAATGGAGAACTATGAAGGAAAACAGAAAATGAAGAGTTCACAAAGAGGACTTTCTGCAGGAGGCCAGCTCACAATCACCTTTTGCCAGAGTCCTGGCCTTTGTCTCTCATGGCCCTTGTTTAGTGTTCTCACCAAATGGCATGACTTCTCTTATAACTTTTGGTTAATGTTAACCTAGAACACAGTTGGGCTTCAGTGAGATGCGCTTCTGCTGAGTGGTGGTGGTAGATGGAGCCCTCCATGGCTGCAACTTCCTCGAACAGTGGCTTCCCATGCATAGCTCTGCCTGCCCCAGCCCCTGGCTGCCTGGTTCCCTTTCTCCTACCTCTGACTATTTCTCTTCATTCTGCCCTGTGTGGAGATCCTCAGCCTTTCAGCGTAGCCTCAGCAGCCACCTGAGCCTCACTGGTTGGCTGGTTACTCCCAATTGCTAGTAGCAGACAAGGAGGGCAAAAGCACAGAATTATAAAAGGAGAGACTAGAGTGTCTCAAGACCTAATATTCAGCAGATGAGAGAGAGAGGAAAACCAAGTGTGTACTCTGCTCCTTGGCTGTGCCCAGACCACTGACTGGGAGCAGGGCGAACTGCCAGTCTTTAGTCCAGTGTGGCTCTGGAGAAGCATGATGTACAGGGCCACTGCTTAAAGAGCACCAGCTTGGTGAAGCTGTCCCTATTTTACTATATAGATTTATCTTGCTTTGCCTGTCTTCCCCTGAAAGGGCATCTGCCTGAGGGCAATCCATGATGGCTTCTTCACCATGTTGGTCTCCGGGCCCAGAACAGCATCAGGCTCATCCCAGATGCTCTCGGAGCACTTGCTGAGTGGTGAACACATGTTCTGGCCTCTCTTGCTGCATTTCCCCTTCCTTGGAGAATCTTGGATTTTGCCTCCTGTTGGAGTCTCTTTTGTTTTTAGACTTCACTAGTGCTGTTCTTATGTTTTTGTTTTAAACACCTGTGGCATTTCTGCTTTTTAGACCAGAGATGCATTCTTACAGAGATTTGATTTCTTTTTAAATATTTTATTTTATTGAAGAAAGACAAAACAATTTTGTAACAATAACAGGACAGCAGTAGTTAATACATTGCATATTGTCATCTTCAGAGTAGTTACTCAGAGTACAAGATATGGGCATAAAAATTTTTCACACATGGCTTCTAGCACAAGCCTTCCTTTTCAGTGTACTAAGAGACACCAATAGTATAGCTACCTTGAATTTTTCTTCCCTTCTTCCCTTCTAGTTCCTTTTTCCTTTTCAGCAATTACTTCCATTTCACAATATCTGTTGTACAACCTAGACCTTATTTACACTTTCAGTTTCTCATACCAGGAAGACAACGCAATGGTTATAATGTTTACACATGTGAATCTGATTTATTTCTTTCATGAGTATAGTCTCAAGTTTTAACCATTTGCCTATAAAAATCTGAAGTTTTTCCTTCTTTATGTCTGAGTGGTATTTCATTGTGTAAAAATGCCATTTTTAATCCATTCCTTGGTTGATGGACATTAGTTTATTTGAAAGATCTAGTTATTACAAATTGTGCTGCTATAAAAATGGATGCAGATATATCACTGCGGTATGATGTTTTTGTTCTTCTGGGAAGATACCTAGAAAGAGAATACCTGAGTTGAATGGGACCTCTAATCCTAGCTTTTTGAGGAAGCCCTATACTGAATTCTACAGTGGTTGCACCAGTCTCCACTCCCACCGACAGCAGAGAGGGGTTCCTTTTTCCCACAACCCTTCCAGCATTTATTGTTGATTAATTCTGGATGATAGCCATTCTCTCTGGAGTGAGATGGAATCTCATGTTTGTTTTAATTTGCATCACTTGAATGACAAATGATGTTAAACTTTTAAAAACATATTTATTTGCCATTTGTGTCCCTTCATATGAGAAGAGTGTATTCATCTCAGATGCCCATTTTTGGACTGAATTTTTAAATTTAGGGGGATCTGAGTTTTTTATGTTCTAGATAGAAGTCCTTTGTCTGAGGAACAATTGGCTAAATTTTTTTCCCTATTCTGTGGGTTATCTTTTTACTCTGTTCATGATTTCTTTTGATATGCAAAAGGTTTTTCATGCGATGAGATCCCAGTTGTTGATTTTTTGAAGTATTGTCCATGCAGT
Source organism: Ctenomys sociabilis (assembly GCA_004027165.1). Lineage (NCBI taxonomy): Eukaryota > Metazoa > Chordata > Mammalia > Rodentia > Ctenomyidae > Ctenomys > Ctenomys sociabilis. Next base: position 120,334 of record PVKA01001122.1, on the reverse strand, counting down.
TTGCTTTTTATTCATGAACTCTCTGCCTGCACCTATGTCTTCAGGATTTCTCTCTCTCTCTCTCTCTCTCTCTCTCTCTCTCTCTCTCTCTTCAGGATTTCTATGGTATACATTTGTAGTCCTAGTGCTTGGGAGGCAGAGGCAGGTCTGTGAGTTTGAGGCTAACCTGAACTACATAGTAAGTTCCTGTCTGGAAAAAAAAAAAAAAAAAAGATTTCTACTTACTTTCTTTTCTAACAGACTTATTGTTTCTGTTTTGATAGTTAGATCTTTGATTCATTTTGAGCTCAGTCTAGTACATGATGATAGACATCAGTTTACTTTTACTCTTCAACATATATCAAGCCATTTTTTGCAGCACCATTTGTTAAAGAAGCTATCTCTCTTACAGTAAGCATGCTTGGCCCCTTTATCAAAGATAAGGTGGCTGAGTGTGTTTGTAGTTGTGTCTACATCTTATCTATTTCATTGATCCTCAGGTCTGTTTTTTGCCATGCTGATTTTATCACAATAGTTTTGTAGTATAATTTCAAGCCAGAAATTGTAATGCCTCTTGCCTTATCTTTGTTGCATAGAATTGCCTTTACTATTTTAGGTCTCTTCTGTTTCCAAATGAATTTTAGAAATGTTTTCACTAAATCTGTGAGGTATGCTAATGATATTTTGATCAGGATTGCATTTAATCTATGTAACCATTTTGGGAATATAGCCATTTGGCTCCTTCTATCCATAAGCAAGGGATATCTTTCCATTTTTTGATATCCTCTTCAATCTCCTTTTTCAGAGTACTGTAATTTTTTAATATATAGATTTCTTCTTCTTTTGTTAGATTGATTCCTAACTATTTCATTTTTTGGATGCTATTGTAAAGGCTGTGGTTTCTCTCAGTGAGTTTGTTGTTTGTGTACAAGAATGCTGTTGATTTTTTAGTGTTGACTTTATATCCAGCTATGTTATTGAATTTCCTTATTAAATCTAGAAGTCATTTGTTGGAGAGAGATGTGAGTTTTGAAAGAGATGATAGGGCCAGGAAGATAGCCAGGCCAGGGAGATGGCTCAGTAGTAGAATAAGCACTTGCCTGGCAAGTGCAAGGGCCTGAGTTCAATCCCTGGTTCTGCCAAAAAAAAAGAAACAAAGAGATGGTGGCTTAACTTCATCATCTTATTACTTATCAATATGATTTATGAAATATTTCTTTCTGAATTACAGTGAAAAGAAGAGACTAGACCTGGAAAAGGAACTGTATGAGTATAATCAGTCTGACATTTACAGGTAAGCAGTGTGGTAATGACAGTTTTCAAAACAATTTGCATATTTGAGCCAAAATTTCCATGCTCTTAATTCTGTAGTTGGAATATTTTTACCACCCTCTTATTTCTAACATATAATATAACTTGTATTGGCTGTTGTAATTATCAAGAAAATTTTTTTCATTATTTAGTGGCATATTTTTAGGAATATATTTTACGTAAATATTTTAATTAGAGCAGTTTCTATAATTATTAAGGTATATAAATACTGTAGTTGATCTTTGAACAAGCTGTTATATTCAGGGTTACCTGTTGTCTCATTTTTTATCGATATATGATGATAACTTTTAAAGTTATTAAAATTACAATTATGTATGGTATATGTTATCCTTTCCTGTTACTTACAATGATATTAAGAACAGATTTCAATATTTTGATTTCTGTTTTATAAAAACCAAACTTCATTCTTAAGTTAAATGTATGCCATTACCTTTACCATTTATATGAAGAATTTCTGACTATGATGGCATTAAATTTTGAGCATGGGACACTTAGGAGTAAGAGTGAAAATACTTGAGAGAGAGATGAGAATACTGTAAAACCAAATCACCCATTAAGTCTGTTTATTTCCTCATCTTCAGAATTACCCTTTAGTTTAAAGTGAGTGTATTAAGCGCCTGCCTGGCAAGTGCAAGCTCCTGAGTTCCATCCCTGGTACTGAAGAGAAAAAAAAAAAAGAGTGTATTTCCAAGGTTTCCAGTCAAGGTAGAAGCTATATGACCTAACAGTTCCAGAAGAGACAAGAAACAGCAATTTTGAGGTGTCCTGGCCTCAGGGTCAGCCCAAGTCAGAGAATTCCTTGTCAGCTGCTGTTTTACCAGCTTATGGCTGATGGGGCCAGGATGGCTGTAGGCTTTGTGCAGCCTATGCTTGGGCAGTTTCCTGTACCTTAAAATCCAAGCTAACTAACCTAGTTTCCCAAGAAGGTAGCATCTGAGTCTAAGGTTTGTGTAGTTGGAGGCTCACTTGTGGAGGTGGTCATGCAGTTGGAGAGCAATGATGGGAAGAAGGAAATGGGCTGGTTTGGCTCCTGCAGAGCTTCAGAATAGCAGAGTCAGCTACCCTTTCTCTGCTGAGCATCCTTATCCACTGTAAAGGTGGCCTGATGGAGTGAATTACTGATACACAGGCATTGATTCTCCTATGCTAGTGAAAAGAGACCATACTGGGAGAATGAGAGACAGTGGGGAATTAAGTTGAGGCTGCTACCACCAGGCTGCTGCAGCCGTGGCTGGCAGAGGAAGGTGGCAGGAGATAGAATAGCATCCTGGAGATGTCCCCCACCAGAGCCCACCAGGTTCTCCATCATCACCATATCTTTCTACCCTCCCCCTAAAATTTGATGTTGCCTGAAACTTCAGTTTCTTAAGCACAACCAGTCTTTTGAGTATATATAACACATAAGCATGTAGGTCAGCAGCACCTCAGTTCCATCTGAGACTCAGCAGCTCCCAGCTGAGAAGTCGTATAGCAGTCCCTTCACTCAGAAACGACGATTATGAACAGGCTCTGCAGTGAGTTACAGCACACTGAGCCTTTAAGCAGTGCTGACTCAAAGGAACATCAAGAACTTATTAGGAATAGTATTTTTATCAATATCCTTGCTATTTTTCTTATTTATTGCCTTTGAATTCTGTGGCACATGTTTCTGCTGCCTAGAAGTTTTCCCTTTATGTCTTTATTCTTGTTTTCCCCAATTTTGCTTAACTTTTATCATTGTGCAGGTCTCAATATTTCCACTGGGTAGGTCCCTAAGTCCCCTTCCCTAGGTCAGGTTTGCCTTGGCCTTGTGAAAGTGTCTTTCCATCTCCTGCACAGCCTTCACCATACTATGTTTACATAGTTGACTGTTATCCCTGTTGGCTATACCCAATTGGCATGACTGCCTGGCTCATGTGACCAGCTTTGAAGGTTAATGGGTAGAGAAGGGAAGAGGAATATGGATGGAGAAGGCTTGGTTACTATGGTACCTACTCTGTAACATGATACTAGACACCAGCACTGCTAAGTACCTCAGTACAAAAGACCCTCTTTGAGATTTATCTCCATTTCTGTCATTTGTGTCTAACATGCAGACAGGGGCAAAATAAAAAAAAAACAGCATAAGTTCTTGTTCAGAAGAAGAATGTAACGGGTAGCCATAGTCAAAGCATGTAATTACTAGTACAATAATTCCTTGAAAATTGTTAGCCTAATATTACACATTTGTTTATCGTATAAAAAAGGCCAAAATGCGATACAATTGAATATGGCCACATAGATGCCACTCCTGAAACCATATTTCATTTTGAGAGGTAAATCCATATGACTCTTTACCATGTGAGTGTTACAGTGTCATCTTGTATACATTTTTTGAGAGTGTTCTACCATGATGTACTGCATGTGGCACCTCAGTGATGCCAATTAATTTGTCTCTGAAAATGTCCATTCACTCTGTCCTTTGGTTTCTAGTCTCTTGGTAAACTGCCTTAGATTTCATTATCTCATTAACAATTTTGTTAAAAAATTCTTCTTAGGTATGTCAGAATTTAACTCCATTGTTTTAAAAAAAATTTTTTTTTCATTGTTTAAAAATTAAAACTGCTTTTATTTTCTTTTTCCAGAGTTAAGCTGAAATACATAAAACTAAAGAAATACCTGAAGGAAATATGTGAATCTGAAAAGAGGGCTCATACTCGAAACCAAGAATATTTAAAGCAATTCGAGCGTGTCCAAGCTTATGTCGGACACTTTACCACAAGTACAGAGAAGCTTCAGGAACTGAAGGTGACACCTTGATTATAGTATATTTTTAAAACCCTATTTCCAGGAGAATGGCAGTCATGAAGGTTCAGCTCGTTGCACATAACATTAAATATAAGCTTTCTCTTTCTCTTGTAACCACATATGATCAGAGAACTGGAAATTACGTTTCCTAACATTTCTATGACAGTGGAAGAATTAATTGAGAATCTGTGTCCCAAGCAGCGTCACTAGCCAGCCATAGGTGCACAGTCTGACGTCTGATATTTGTTGGTGGAATGATCAAATTTGAGCAGTGGTAGAGCTACCTCTAGAAATTGCTTTCCTTTTTACAGTGTCTTTTGTCAGCAGCTGAGCTTTACCCTTCCAGCCCAGCAGTACCTTGGTGGAGCACTGAGGGATAGAAGCAGTCCTGGGAATTCACCCTTGCATATCTGGGCTGTGCAGCCCAGAACAGCTACTCCAGCCCCTGTGCTGGTACCTCATTCCCCACCAGGGCTTAGTTACCACAAGTGTGGGGGCCTGGAGTGAAACCTTCCTGACCATTTGCCTTCAATTTTTAAGTCTGACTTCATTTCCTGCCACTCTTCCTTTTATTCCCCATGACACTAGGATTTTGCAGGAGGAGGCCATCTGAGATCCATTTACTGGAGTAGCACCCTATATTTTCCAGTAATATAGAGAAGCAGTTAAGCCAGCACTGCCTAGGGTACTTTGTAGTAATGCAGATGTCTTGTAGCTTTGCTAACCCATCTACCACTGTAGGTGCTGTTGAGTCCTGAAAATGTGGCCATGACACTTGAGGACTGTGTTTTTCTTCTGTTAATTTTGAAGCATGTTGTGACAGCTGAGACTCCACTTCTGCCAGCCTCTCTGCAGCAGCCATGCCATAGGGGGCCTCAGAGTAAGCCTCTTGTTACAAATTGGTGATTTCTAGATATCTGTGTTATACTCTATCCCCACCTATAAATTAGTAAATACCCTGGAGTGATAGTTTGATTTCACTGGGTCTCTCACTAGGTTCTACCTAGTCATTCTAGGATCCATTGATGAGCCTTAGCTAAATCAGTTTTTATAGTGAAGATTGTAAAATGGTGATTTTTTTTTTTTCACTCTGTATAAAACATTTTCCTCCTTTTGCCTATTTTTTGTTTGTTTGTTTGTTTTTTGGTACTAGGAATGGAACTCAGGACTTTATACTTGCCAGGCAGGCACTGTGCTGCTAAACTATATCCCCAGCCTTTACTTTTTTTTTAGTGTGCCTTTTTTTTCTTTTTGTTTTTTGCGGGACCGGGTATTGAACTCAGGCCCTTGCGCTTGCCAGGGAAGTGCTTATTTCACTGGGCCATCTCCCCAGCTCCCCCTTTTTTTTTAAATATCACAATAGATATAATTTTTATTTGGTCAGTGTGTTATCAGCTATAATATTTTTGTTGTTGTTGTTTCTGTTTTTCAAACTTGGCTTGTAGGAAGGAGTCTCTTTTTTTTTTAGGGTCTAGGGATTGAACCTAGGGCTTTGTGCATGCTGAGCATGTGCTCTACCACTGAGTGATACCCCAGCCATTGAAAATTGACTCAGTTACTGGCGAGATAGCTCAGTGGTCTAAAACGCCTGCTTAGGCAAGATTAGGCAGGCTCAGGGGAGGACCACAGTTTGATCCCCAGCACCACATAGCACACCAGCTCTGCCCTCAGGGTGGGCTGAGCCTGGCCACAAAAAAGAAAAAGAATGTCTCAGTTACTGTCTTATGGAAACACAATATGACTAGCATCCAAAGTTAAAGGAGGAATGGTTCATTTAGCTCATACTTTGTAGAGGTTTCAGTTCATATCAGCTGGCTCCAAAACTGTGGCATGACAGAGGGGCATCACAGAGGAGAAATAGTCCATGGATGGCAAACAGAAGGGAGCTTCCTTCTTTCTCTTTTTTTTTTTTTTTTTCCTCTTTCTCTTTATATTCTATCTAGGCTATAAGCCTGTTGATGAGTGGTACCCACATCCAGGCTTGGCCTTCCTATTGCCAGCACCCAGAATTACGCTAAACCAATCAGTGAAATAATTTAATTATCGCATACTTTTAATCTATATTCACATGCTCTAGATCTAGTTACCCCTGGAAAACTCCAACTATGAGTGTATGAGGCTTTGTGGGGACATCTAAATACAAAGCATAGCAGGAGTCTCTTTCTCTTGACTCCTATGCACTTTTGCTATGAACCCATTTCTCTGAGCCTTCTTGGCTAGGGTTGCATTGTTCTCTTTGTCTCTGACATGAAGTTGGCCTTTTGCCTCCAGAGCTGTGGTTGCTTGCTGACATTGAAAAGCTGAGGGTTAACTATGCTCAAGCCCTAGCAAGTTTTGGGTACAGCACTCCAGTTCTGTCTCCTAGTATTTAAGTAAAATGCCTTGAGTTCAAGAACAGTTGTCGCCATGTTATAATCCACTTTTCAGAGTCCACAGAGAAAAGTGGTAAGCAAAGCATAGAATTTATAATAGAAGATTTCATTTTATATTCATATTGAGGCTTTATTTAATTATTGATTTCTTAAAACCAGGTATGTAAGCAAGGAATTTGAAAGGGAAAGTCATCTTTTATAAATACTTTTATATTGAAAACATTTGTTGTGTGTAATTATGACTTACATATTGAGCTACAAAGGAATATCTCCATAGGGGATCATTTTAAAGAAAGAATAACAGACTGTTTAGAGAAATAAGAAAAGCTTGATCCATATATATGATTCAACAATTACAAACCTGTTGCTTTTTAGAATTTTGGGTAATAAATACCTCTTAGAAGCAATTTGCTGGTGACATAGAAGAGCATATTAGTAGCTAAGTGAGAAAGATATGAGTTGCACAAAGAACTGTCCTGTCATGGCCATGCCAAGTGTTTAGTCCCATGCTTGTTGTGTGCCCACAAGACAAGAACCATAGCTTCAGAACCCAGTGGGCCATGCCATGGGTTCAGCAGAGTTCTGCATAGGGAAGTGGCTATTTTGTGTTTTCTCCTTGTTCTTTACTGCTTCCTCTTGTGCCAGTATTAAGTGGTGGCTGAAGGTGTGAGAACCACTGTCTCTTCCCAGTGCTCCCCATTCAGGTGTCTGAACTTTGCTTCCTCTGTTGCCCAACCCTACACAAATCTCAGGACAGAGGTGCCTGTGGTGTGCTGCCTATACTCTTGTGATGCCCCTCAGCTAGAATGCAGCTCCCTCAGGTGACCTGCAGATAGGTGAGAGGCAAGAAGGTGAATGCAAGTGAGGCAGTGTGGGAGAAGTGGGAGTCTGTCCAAATTATACTGAATAGCTGTCTCCCTCTATGGAAATATGCTGGGCCCACCTTATTATGCATGTACCATCAACATCTTTTAAGGTAGTATGAAAGCTAAAACAGTCTTGACTGATTATGCTAGTCATTCTCTTATTTGGAGACTGAAGATAATTCTCAGGGCTCTTAAGGCTTTAGTGTGTTACATAGTTTTGAAAATACAATATTGGGGCTAGAGGCCATATTGCCTCTTTTCAGTAATGAATGAAGAACCTGATAAGCTTAGTGTTGAAGTGTGGCCCCTCTCACTCTAAAGAGACTGCCATCTAGAGAAGTCCCAGCCCCACCTGGTCCTCACCTAGAACATTTTTTTCAGAATCCCTTTGTCTTCTCTCAGACAGATTGGGTTCTCCCCAAAGCAGCCCCTGAGAAGGGACTCACCTGGGAGAAGAAGGAACATCAGGAAGCTAGGTGCAGAGGCAAAGAGGAGGTAGGCACAGCATATATCACCAAGCCATCTTCTGCAGTTGTCCGCTTCTGCCTTATTGCACAGGGAAACTCTGGCAAGTGGTTGGGAGCATCTGGGCTGTGTATTCCAGGCACTGCCTGCCGTAGGTGAAGAATTGGTGGTTAGAGGCATAGGTGGGAGTGTTAACCAGGCCCCTAATAGCAGGGCAGCTCCATGGTTCTGAGGAGTCTTAGGCACAGAGACCTTCATAGTGAAACTCAGGGCACCCAAAGTGCTCTGAGACAAGTATAGAGCTTCAGCAACATCTGCACAGCCATAACATCTGCACAGTCCTAACAGCAGCAGTGCCTGGCACAGAGTCCCCACTCTGGGCACCTTGGTTATGTCTTGGCTGGAAGTGCTGGCTCACACTTTTCATAACAAAGGCTGCATGCTGTTCTCCACCTGTTCTCAGTACTAATAGTATAAACACACCCCTCACACACATGCACTCACGCATGCACACAGACATGCATATTTGTTCCGTTCAGCTCTCTGTCCTGCCCTGCCCACTTGTTCTCTCCATCTTATCTGTCCTTCTCGTCTCTCCCCCTTCCCTATTCCTGCTTTCCTGCCTTTGCCTACCCCCAGCTCCTGCCTTTTACACTCTTTATCTTCCTGCTCTGTTCCATATCTTCCCCTCCTTCAATGGGTACACTCCCCACACACACTCCCTTGCTTGCTCACATGCGCCACGGCACATTAAACCTGCTAAGCAGTTTCCTTGTCCTCCAGAGCTCTGCATTGTCTCCTCCCAGGTTCCCTCAAGCAGTCCCCTCCCTGCCAGGCTTTAGATTTGTGTCATGTTACTGCGGGAAGCACTTCCTGCATGGGGTTGGAACTGTTTGCATGTCTGTCTTCCCTCTTCACTGTGAACTCCTTGTCTTTCAATTTCAGTATTCTCAGTATGGCACATGGTAAGCACTTAGGCAGCGCTAATGAAGGCCCCCCAGCTGACAATTCTTCCATATTTTTTGTCTTGTCGCTTATGGACCATGAACAGTGATATGAGAACTAATGTGGTATTGATTATAGCCTATGTCAGTAATGGTGAACCTGTTAGAGCTTTCAGTGATAACAACCCACTGTGGCATGTGTGCCATAGGTTTCCTCCCACTGCCCTACGTTATAACTGTGTAGGGAGCATTTGAGCTTAATAACAGAGGTATTCTGAAGTAATAATGTCATTATTTAAAGATCAAGGGCCAGGGAGATGGCTCAGTGAAATAAGTGCTTCCCTGGCAAGTGCAAGGGCCTGAGTTCAATACCTGGTTCCACCAAAAAAAAAAGATTGATTGTCCCTAAAAATGTGGCCATTAGATTATATATGCCAAAAGGGAACAAGATTTGAGAACAAATACTTTGAACTCTCACATTTGTACTAAGCATTTTGACAGACACTGTGGGCAGAGCATGACCTTAAGGCTACCCAAAGACAAATCTGTAGCAAAGTCCATTTTTATCAGCCTGAGTGCATTACTCATTAATATGTATTAATTGAATAAATTTTCTCCATATTTCTGATTAAAGTTCATCATGTAGGAAGAAGTGCAGATACTGGAAAAAATAGAGGAAGAGAAAAACAGAAAACTGTGAATCTGAGTTTCATGTCTTATATTCACCTGAGAGCCAAATCAGAAAATTTATGTGAACATGCACCCATTTCTTCAACTATAGTATGAGGAGGCAGGGCCAGTTGAACATCTGAGTGTTCATTTCAGCTGTTCCTGTTCTGTAACAAGAGAGTTTGCTTTGCATTCCTAACACCAGGAAAAAAAGGAAACTTGGGTAGAAAAAAGGCAAAATGGTCAGGACAACAGCACCAGGACAAGAGGCAGGGTGTTGTCTCTTATTCTAGAGAAGCTCTAGACTAAGCATGACAGAACACAGGCAGGGTGCAAGAGACCCGAGGCATCTGCAGGCTCCTGCAGCTCCCCTTCCCATGCTGAGACTCATTAATAGAGCTCAGTGAGTCAGCTGAAAGAATGTACATGTGCATAGTGCACAAGAGAATGGGACAGTCTCTTTAGCTTGGTCTCACAGCATCAAAAAGTACTGTGAAGGAAATAGTAACAGACAGAACAAGTTACCAGATGCTTGGACTCAGTACCCTCAGTTTATTACCCAAGACCAGATTTCCCAGCTGGAGCAGAGGGTGAGGGGATTGTTGTAGAGGAGCTCTAGACCACGCCATACTGCTGGGCATGAGTTTCATAGTCCCTGAAGCAGCAAGTCTGACTGTGAGAAGTCTAGGCCATGTGGCTGAAGAAAATGGAGGTGGGGGTCTACACCAGTGTGGAAGAATGCATTCAAACCCCAGATGTGGAAACAGGAAGCGCTGAGGCCCGATGGGAAAAGTCAGGACAACATGGGAAAGACCAGCCTTTGGAGATGGAGATGTAAAGATGATGTGTACTCTGACATTGAATTGTATATTTTTAGCAGGGAAGGTCTTGGAAAGAGTCACTTATACAGTATTTTACAAAAATTTTAAAAAGCTTTTAAAAGTAACTGAATGCTTAAAGTGGGACTAAAAAGCCTCAGGTGCTGTACAGCACAGCTGAAAGCCCCTGCTGACTTCCGGGATGGATTTGATGGGTAATAACCAAGTGTCATATATAAAAATGTATAGAAAGAACAAAGCCCTTCTGGTGTCAGTCTGTCATCCTAGGTGGTATAGAGTTATTTTATATCAGTATCAATTTATAAGAGTACCATTCTTATTTCAAAATACAAGGTATAGCTTTTCTTTGCATCAGTCATTTTGGAACAGAGACCTATACTTGGGTAACTTTTCCAGCTGTATTGAGAAAGTCCTAAATTGAGATCTTGAGGATACATTTCTTATTATTCTCCAGAAAATCCTTGGCAGTGTTCACTTCCATCTTGCCTCAGGAAAATGAACTGAATGAAATTCCCATACTTTTCTGGAAGTGCGGTCTTTGGAATGTACTGCTCTGAAATGACCCCACAGTGACAAGATCAGGGACAGTGCCTGCTGACCTCAAAAAGTGAAAGAAAATTGTAGTCACAGTGAAAAAGAATTTTTAATTTCTAATTATATATTATAATTCAGCTCCAATTGCTTTTTAAAGATAATTTATCATGGAATCTATGAAATATGCCTGCTTCATACTCTCATAATTAAAAAATAAATATTTCCAAATTCAAAGATACAGATATAGAACACAAAGATGTAAATCATGTTTTCATAATTGCCTTATTTTCATCTTTTTCTATTTTATTATTTGTATCATGACCTTTAAAACTTTATCTATTTTAGATCATTATTGCTCTCCATCATGTTAATAGCATTTTACTACAGGAAAAATAAATTCCTGTTATTAAAATATGGAGCAGCATATAACATCCTTTAAAATATGATGGAAACACTTCTGTTTTGGTTACTATTGTCTGTGCATTTTGTGTGTGTGTCAATACAAACTCCAGCCTATGTCATAGTCAAGCTGAAAGCTAAGGAAACAAGCTAAGGAAACAAGCTAAGGAAACATTCCTGAGTTAGTGATCCTGTAGGTCTATATCTAGTAGCAGTTCATAACTGCCTAATTTAGAAAATGTTCTTATATGGTACTTCTCTGTGATGGAACACAATCAGTGACTTTTTTAAGAATTGACTACTAATATACTGAATTAAAGTACTTTTTATGCCTTGCATCTAAGAAAAGGGTATGATTGAAACACTTTCATCAATTATAGTGGGGTGATGAGCCAGATATCTTTGTATAGTTTTTAGTACCACAGTAAACTTGATTTTTATAGTACTGATGATTGTCTATAGAATATTTTTATTCCTAGAAAATGGAGTTGCTTTAAATTGATGATCTAGGTAATAACACTCAAATGCTGTGACTATTAGAATGATTATGTTGTGAAGATAATGAATAAATAAAAAGTCAGTAGGATTCATTTTTTTCCTTGTTTAGGATAAAACTTTTTAAGGAAAATAATAATTTACTTTCTTATTCAAGTAACAATTTTCACAATAACTTTATGATTCTTAAGCTGTAGAATATATGTCTATAACAAGATTTTATTCTGTAAATACATAAAACACAAAAAAATCCATCAGGGGGCCGGGGAGATGGCTCAGTGAAATAAGCACTTCTCTGGCAAGCACAGGGTTGAGTTCAATCCCCAGTTCCACCAAAAAAAAAAAAAAAGAAAAGAAAAGAAATCCATCAAGCCATGTTTTATGTAATAATATATCTAATGTTGTATAGAATTTATCATTTACTGTGTGTGCTTTATGAAATTGTATAAGGTAAGTTGAATTTCTTGACAACATCAACTTTTACTTTTTGCTTCATTTTTCCTTTCATGCTGTAAATCCTGTAAGATATGTACATTTTCTAGTTGTAATGAAATTTATCACAAAATCAAACTTTATTTATATGTAGATTGAATATGAGACTCAAAGTAAGAAGATCCAGCTACTCTCAAAAGATAGCCTGGGTATGAAAGGTGAACTGAAAGATGAAGGCAGAGAAAAGGTAATAAATTAAAATAATAAACTTTTGTTCATAAGTGATTTCTAGAATATTCATATTTTAAAGACCACCTTATTATAAAGGTCATTTTGATTAAAACTTAAGTGATTAAAGATTTTTGCTTATAGCATATTGCCTTAACATCTAATTAAATTTGCTGAGAGGCAGTCATTTTGGGGTTAAGATTTAGATTCCAAAGGAAAATCTCAGTGTTACTTAGTAGGTAAAATTGTGTTTTCCTAAATAATGGTTTGTAGCTACTTTTTGTCTTACTCTGAGAATGTTTTAAATGAAAAGTAAACAAAATGTGACATTTGACTTCTTTCCTTACTGTGTTTAATTTGGAACATTTTAACCTTTTCACAGAAAAGTGGAAAAAGTGGAAAAGTAAGATTGCATATCTAAGCAACAGACAAAAAGACTGGCAAGGAATACTTAAATAAATTCTGCTATGTATCTGCTGCAATGCAGGCTTCTAATCCTCCTGCCTATCTCCATATAAATGATTCTGTTCAAGACCATAGATGTTTTCTTCACTAAAAGCAGTAAAGCTCTTTTAGATGAAATGTCTAAAAACATCTTGTAATAACTTGGAGCATGCTGGCAAGAGTAGTCACTTGTGACTATGTGTGAAACCCCCTCAGCCGGTCGATATTGTAATAAGCAGAAATGTTCACATCACTCCATTATTCAGAAAAGCCAGCAGCGTGCTTGTTCCTTAGGCTGCAGCATTCATTAAGAAAAGCTTACTGGGCTGAAAGCTGGGAACTGATGATAACGGGATATGATTTTCATATTTAATGCTTTCCTTGGAAGAGTGTGTGTGCTACAGATTGATAGAAGAATCAACTGCTACTTTACTAAAAGACTTTCAGGTTTGCCCTATAGCTACCGATGGAATCATTCAGCCAAGAAATTAACTTTTTCTCCTTTTACCTGCTTTATATATCTGCTAAGCAGGCTGCCTGGCTGCCTGTAAATGTTATTATGCAGTTAACTGTTTGGTATTTAAGACTCTTATCAGAAAAGAAACAGAGGCCATACTATTTTGTTTTTATAGTAGGAGGAAGGTTTTAGTTTTTCTTTCTTCCATGCATTAGCAGGCATTAATCTGAGTTTATAGGAAGTTTTAGTTTTCTTTCTCATAGATTAGAAAGTTAAAAAAGCTAGAATTTAGGACATTCTTTAAACTGTAAGATACAAAACACCATGCCCCAGTAACCTTGACCTATATAAAAAGGCCTTTAATGATAAATGATCTGTATACCATTAGATGGAGGCCCAATGTGGCATAATGTGATAGACTTCTAAACCATTCAATTTTTCTGTTTGACATCTGGTCATGAAATAATTGACGTGTTTTTAATCTATAAACCAGTTTGTTTTTTTCTGTGTCACTCCTGATAGACACGTTCTTAGTATGGTAGTATCAGTGGTACTTAAGTAAAACAGGAGACTTTTTTTTTCTATTTGCACTATTGATTCCTTACCTTGCATATAGTTATGAAGTGTTCTTTTAAGTCGTATTTAAACAGATGAGACATACTGCTGACAAATCCTTAAAACGTTTCACTTAATAATTAGAAGTGTTTTCCCTTATTCTAAAAGGTGTCATCTTCTCAAAAGCTTTGACTGTTGATGCCACATAAGAGTCAATTAGGTAACATTTTGAGAAACTGGTGTCTTTTCCATTGATATTCAATTAATTAAAAGATAAATATATTACAGCAAAATCTTGACTTAATCCTTATTTTAGACTAGCTCTCCAGTGGTTCCACATCTCATGAGTTCTCTTTGTTATCAGAAATCTGAGTACCTCATCTTTGGCCAGCCCCATGAGTTTATCCGTACCCCGAGTTGTTTGCTTCCAAGGACTTTCCTAATTCAGGATCTAGTTGTCAAGCAGCTGTTCCGTTTTAGAAGCTACAATAAGCCCCTCTGTGAATGTCTTGATTCTTGCCCTCAAGGTGCTTCTAAGGAAGCACTGTTCTTTCTAGGTCACAGGAGAGTGTGTGATTTGAGGTAGTTACAGACAGGTATGGCTGCATGGGGACAGCCAGGACCACTTCCTCCACCATGAGTAGGTGACGGGTCTCATTGGAAGAGGCATTGGAGGAGTAGTAGGCTGGGGCTGCTGGGGCTGTGTAGACAGGTAATGTGATGGTTAAAGGAACAGGCGCTGGAAAGCTCAGAGTACAGATGCTATCTGGCAGAAATGTAAAGAGCTTGCTGAGAACATGGTAGAAATGACTTTGAACAAGGGCATTCTGAGACCTGGTACCTGGAGTGCGTGCTTACAATCTAGGAAGAGGCCTCACCCTAGAATTAGCACTTGTGCTTGTGTGGTGGGCAGAAGACTTGCATGCAGAACAGTTGGGTCCGGAGGAGGGGCTATAGGAGGTGAAGCTGGCAGTGTAGCTCAGGGTGGACTGGGAAGGGTACATGAAGCTGAGGACTGCTTCCCCTCCATCTCATCCATCTGTGATTGCACCCCCCTCTGCTTTCCAGTGGCTCCATGCCAGCCAACTGAGACACAGGAGCTCATGGAGGCCCTAGGCATGTGCAGCATGATGCTTCCTCTCCACTGCACTGGACAGAAACAGCAAGTGGAAGAAGAGAGGAGCAGGTGCACAAGAGTTGTTCAATAGTGCCTGTGCCAGGGAGATACTGTGAAGGGAAACACCAAGGGAAGGAAGAAGCTCCAGCAGGTCTGAGAATTCTCAGTCATAGAAAGATAGCTTTAAAAAGTGGCTGTACAGCAGGTACTGGCAGTGTGGATGTATCATACATAGTAGATTAGATGTTAAGATCATCAGGTAAGTAGTGGTTGTGCTTTTCATGTAAAACCCTGTCTCAGTTCTGCACTAAGGCACTCACTCTGTGCAGACATGCAGGATTTTGATCTTTCAAAGGGTAGAAGACTACTCTGCTTGCTTCCTCACTTATTTCAACTCTTAGCAAAATTTAATAAAAGACAACAAAAAGATACAATTCAGGACCTGTTTGAATCCTCACACGTTTTACTGTCATAATGCCTTCCCTGTATAAGTTATTACCATTTTTATTTTGGTGTGAACCTTGATTCCATTTGTAGACATGTCTTTCTGGTTGCTTATTTGTGTTGTATAAGTGATGACTAGAGAATATTTGTGAAACGCACACCAAAACATATGTACTAGGCATTTGTGGATGAGAGTATATATTTTCCCATAGGGACTGTGAGGTTTTTTTCAACTATATTGTAAATGTGTTCCACTAGAAGCAGAAGGGCTTAGCCCAGCACACTGTCAGAACTGAGAACCAGGGAGGCCAGGAGATCTCATCGCAGGACTAGAGGCTGCTGGGGCAATGTCATCTCCCCTGCTGTAACCCTTCTTGCCTGCTTCCAGTACTTTCAGTACTTAGTGGTGACAGCAAGTAGTGACACCTGCACACTTGCCAGCTGTTGCTCTCAGAATCTGAGCAGTACTTGCCAAACCAGGGCAGCCAAGTAGGCCCAGTTCCTCTCTAAAGGCAAAGGGGCAGACAGTTTGTGTAGCAGAAACCTGATGGAGGTCAATATCACTTAGGGAGAAGGGGTTGCTAACACAGGTGCCCTGCTTAAAAGCAGATGACTTAGCTGGGATCCCCCAGAAGTGAATTCCAGGACAAGGATGTGAGCACATGCTCTCACTTAGTTGAGGGGTAGCCCAGGGAAGCACAACTAAGGAGTGAGCATGAGAGTGAGGAGAGTACCAAAAACAAATAAAAGCATCTTATGAGAGAGATGAATTGAGCACCTGATACTTAAGCCCCTGAGAACCTTGGAAGACTGCAGAACAGGCCTCAGAGGAGACCTGTCCTCGGGAAGGACAGAAAGGTCCTTCCCTTCAATCTCAGCCATCTGTGATTGCACCCAGCTTTGCTTTCTGATGGCTGTGTACCAGCCGACTGAGACACAGAAACTGATGGAGACCCTGGGCATGTACAGCATGATGAGGCCCAGGTCTGGGCCCAGCCCTCTCCACTGCACTGGACAGAAACAGCAAGTGGAGGAAGAGAGGGTGGGCTGTTATGTCAAGTTTTCTGTCCTACCTTATAGCCTGTTGTAGCGTGCATGCACACATACATCCATTTCAAGTCTTATAGAATAAGAACTACTTTTACATTCATTTTACACATTAGGGAAAGGGTGCTGAGGTAACTTATATGGCTTGTCCCCAGGTCACATATCTGATAAGTGGTAGAATAAAGATTTGGATCCCAGGAGACTGGTCTGCAGTCTTTATTTTCTATATTTTTGCCTTTTCCTTTTTTAAAATAATTTATTTTGGTCTTCAGTGCTAATATTTATGAACTCATACTATGTTTAAGTTACCAAATGAAATAATGTATTTGGGAAAATAGTTGTAGATAGACCTTGGAGGAATTAGGAATTTAGTTTCTCCTCTGAAGTCAAGAATGAAAGAAAACAGTATTTTTCAAGATTACTTTTTTGTGGGTACATAGGTTAGGCAACCATCTTTCTTTGCTCCCCTGGATGATAGAATTATGTGCTGAAGGCCTTCACAAAGGAAGAACTAAGATTCATAGATACCAGACCGGGCCTTGCTATGGGGTGAGAGGAAAGGACAGAGAGTGGGCAAGAAGGCAAAGGATACAAGTCCATTTTTCAGGAGATAGATTTCGTGGGAAACACTGCTTCTTTTCTCTTTTTGATAGTACAAGGGATTAGAGAAGCTCCACAGAACAAATATTGATTTCTTGTTCTTTAGAAGATTTTCCAAATTTCATATCCATGAAATCCTGTATTATTAGAAAAAAACATTCCTTTCACAGCCTGAGAAAAACTCTGGCAATGACCATCTTACTTAATGTCCACATATGCTTTGTCTTAGCAGTCTACTTTTGCTCATCTATTCCATAGGAATAAATGCTTTAGTTCACAATGCAGAAATCTTGTTAGTCTGTTGCAGCATTGTCTTTACTAGCAAAACATGAGAAATCCTCAGGATCAGCAAGGAAGGAGGAGCTGGCCTGGGAGAGGGCAGGGTACACACCCTTGAGTTCAAGCACTCTGTGTGTATTGAGGGGAGTGCAGGGTATCTGCCAGAGGCCATGGGGTATTTGTAGGAGAGGAGAGCAGAGTGCAGAGGACCATGTAATGTATGCTCTCATATTTACACATATCCCCAAACTTCTGACTCTAGGAATTAGGTTTGTGTGAGTTGGGAGAAAGGTTTGAAGGTTATACGCAGTTAACCTTGTCACCTCAAGGCAGGGAGAGAGAGGAAACAAGATAAATACCAGAGAATAATTTGTGCTTTACACTGCATATTCTTTCTGTGATTTAATAACATTGATGCAATTTTTTTAAATTTGAGGAATGAATGGACTGGTTAATGTGTTCCAGGAAGAAAGAGCCAGGCTGGGGAAGAGGCTGTTCTTTTTATTGTAGTAAAGTGTGAGTTACTTATCTCCTTTCTCAAATATTCCTGAATTTTAGAGTGGAATCGGTGTTCTTTCCTTCTCATGTAGTTCTACACATTTATTTTGTGAACAGGGAAATCTGAGGGATAAAGCTAGATCTCTTGCCATGTGGAGATTGTGCAATAGATCCAGGCCACGATGAATTGTATTATGTTTAAAAAAGATTTGGGTGGTGCATGCCTGTAATCCCAGTACTTGGGAGGAGGTTGAAGTAGGAGGATACTGTGAGTTGAACACCAGCTTTTGTTCTGTAATGGGTTCAAGGCCAGCCTGAACTACATAGTGAGACTGTCTCAAAAAAAAAAAAAAAAAAAAAAAAAGAAAAAAAAAAAAATGAAACCTACCAGAAAAACTTAGATACTTGTTGAATTTCTTCACTTTGAAAACCATGATTTGGTGATGGCAAGATAGCTCAGTGGATTAAGTGCCTGCTTTGTGGAATTTTTTTGGCAGAACCGGGGATTGAACTCAGACTCTTGTGCTTGCCAGGGAAGCAGTTATTCCACTGAACCATCTCCCCAGCCCTAAGTGCCTGCTTTGTCAAGTGGGTTCAATCCCCAGTCCCACATGCCACATCTGTCCCTCCCTTGGGGCACACTGAGTGTGGCATATGCCTGTAATCCCAGGAATATGGTGGCATATGCCTATAATCTCAGAGCTGGGCAGGCTGAAAACAGGAGGATCACTAGGTGTCCGATCTGATCTGTGTAGTGAGACCCTATACCAAATACACAAATTAAAAAAAAAAAGAAAACCACATTTTGCAATTTTAGGCAAACCATTTGTTCTGGGTATATGTTTACTTTTTAAAAATCATCCACTGGTATGTCAAACCAATCAGTGGACTAACTTCATAATCACACCTGTGACGCAAGCATCACACAGTCTAGATTCAGCCCCCTCTGAAAACCCCCAAGACTGCATGATATTTTAGGGGGACATCTAGACACAAGCACACAGTCAAGTGGAAATTCCAACTCCACCTATAAAGTAGGAGGAGGGCAGTCACAATTTAGCCCATAGCAAGTTAGAGCCTTTTTAAAAGCTTCTCAGTTTGACCTAAGAGCTCGCTCCCATGGAAACGAAATGTGGTAACTGAGTGGCTGATTTGACAGTTTCATTCCCCTTCTGCCCTCACCTTGCTGCTTCCCATCCCCTAGCCTTCAGGAGAAAATATACTGAGGAACATTCAAGGTTTCCTTAGCATTTCATAAAACATGACATATAATAAATTGTTTCAAAGTATATTAATGGTCAGAATCTACCCACTTTATGTAGTGTAGTTTGTAATGAGTAATATGGTTACAGCAATTCTAACATTGCTAATAATTCCTTATATCTGCTCCCCTCTTTCTCCCAATAAAAGTAAACTCCTAGGCTAGCCCAGTAGCTCAGCAGATTAAAGCACCTGTTTAGACAGACACATGGACCTGGATGGAGTTCAATCCTGTGGCCTGCCATCCTGACTCCACCCTTGGGGCACTCTGAGAAGATGATTGAGATTAGGCATAGTGGCTCCTGCCTGTAATCTCAGCACTTGGGAGGCTGTAAACAGGAGGAGCACTAGGAATCTGATCTACACAGTGAGACCCTGTAGACCCTGTCCTAAAATACAAAAAAAAAAAAAAAGAAAGAAATAAACTTCCCAATTAAAAAATTACTATCTGTTCACTAGTATTTTTAGTTATGTTCATTTCCTTTGCTTGGTTTTCTGCCCTCCCAACATTTAATTTCAGTACTAGGGATTGAACCTGAGACATTACACTGAGCAACATCCCAGCCCTTTTTAAAATTAACTTGTTTATCTTTAATTTGAGACATGCTAGGCCCAAACTCCCATTCCTCCTGTCTCAGCTTCCCAGAGTCTTTGGATGACAATTGTGTGCCACAATGCACAATTCCACTGTTTTTTAAGAGACTGAAGATGGGTAACTGACAGAAAAAAAAGATCTTGGATTGTAGGCTTAGCAGTACTCAAGTACAGTTACTAGAGTGCACAGAGAAGTTGGTCATTGTGTCAGATCCTTAAACACTGCTACATGTTCAGCCTTTTGGTGCTAGCTTCAGTCAAAAGCATTTGAGTTCCTCATACTTTTTCAGTGTCAACAAACAAAAAACCATGGCATTCTCTTTACACCTTCCCTGATTCAGAAACTGCTTCGAAGGGCCAGTGGGATAGCTCAAAGGACTAAGCGCTTGCTTAGGTAAGCACATGCCATGCCAGCCCTGCCTTCAGGTGCACTGAGCTGGCCATGGAGCCTGGGTGTGGTGGCACATACCTGTTCCCAGCACTTCGGAGACAGAAATCAGGATCACCACAGGTCTGGGCTGTGTAGTGAGACCCTTTACAAAAAAAAAAAAAAAAAAAAAAAAAAAAAAACTACTTCGAGAAGATACATAATAAGGTTCTGAATTTAAATTTAAAGAGCACCCTATTTCCTGTTACTAAGCAAACAAAGTGATGGACTTTTACAAAGAAAAGGGACTTTTACAGGCAAGGGCTGATCTTCACAGACGGGAGTGCTGCCTACCTGTAGAGGCCTGGCTTGTGTTTTGTGCAGCTCGTATTCTAAGCAAAGGTGAACCACTTCATGTACACTGTTACCTGCTACCAAGCAGCAGTTTAATTTTTGTGAGTTTCTCCTACATTTTTGTTATAAAAGTTTAAATAATTGCCGATGAGAATGTAAAATAATGCCAGCATGTTGGAAAACAGTATGACAGTGCCTGAAAAGTTAAACATGTTGTTACTGTATGGCACAGCAACTCCTTATCTAGATGTTTGAGAAGGAAGACATGCACACAAATGTTTATAGCAGCACTATTCACAGTAGGCAGGAAGTAGAAACACCTTGTGTGTCAGCTACTAAAAGGAACAAAGCACTGATGCAGGCTTAAAGTGAATACACCTTGGGAACTTACACTGAATAATGGAACCAGTCACCAAGGCCACATGTTGTGTGACTCAACTTAGGTAAAATCCAGAAGGGGAAAATCTCCAGAGCAAGTCAGTGGTTACCCAGGGCTGGGAGCTGATTGGGGAGGATAAGGAGTGGCTTCCTTTTGAGGTAAAAAGGAAAGTTCAGACTGATTGTACTGTTGGCTGTGCAATTCTGAGACATAGTGGATACATTTAAAAAATATATATTTTATGAAGCATGCATTATCTCTCAAGAGAAACAAGTTTGAAAGGCTTAAATCAAGTTGAATCTGTTAAATTAGAAAAAAAGAAAATGCAAGAATAGCAATATTCTTGCTATTCTTCTCTGTCTCTGCCTCTCTCTCACTCTCACTTTTTTTGAGACTGAACTCAAGGCCTTGTAAATGCAAAGCAAGATCTGTACCACTGAGCCACATGCCCAAAGAAAGGTCTATGTTTTCATTTATCTTTACATAGGTCCAAGTTCAGTTTCTGTGCTTGTTTTCATTACCAGATCCAGACCTTTCCTTTGTTATAACATCTATTGGCCTTATTTTTATAGTTCTACATGTTCCCACTCTTCTTGACTATATAATATGCTATAAATAAACTCGTTTGTCTACAGAGCTATTTTTGTTCCCATGAGGCTTATTTCCTAAAGGTGGACTTCCATACAGAATTACTGAATCAAAAGCAACCAGTGAGTTAAGGCTCTTGATGCTCAAGTCATTTTCCAAGGGGATTCTGCTCATTTGTTCTGTTTTGTTTTTGAGCTCTGTTCTCTCTTTTGTGGTCCAAGATGGCCTTAAGCTCACTGTGTAGCCCAGCTGACCTCAGCTACTCCTTTTTTTTTTTTTTTGGTGGTACCAGGGATTGAACTCAGGATCTTGCACTTGCCAGATAAGCACTTATTCCATTGAGCTATCTCCTTGGCCCCTGAGCTACTCTGAAATACCTTTCTATTTCAGCCTGAAGTATTTCTTCTTTATATTATTTCTTACATTGACAGGTATGGTACTGATAGATTATTCTGTGTGTGTGTGCATGTGTGTGTGTGTGTGTGTGTGTCTGTCTGTCTGTCTGTCTGTCTGCCTGTCTGAAATTCTCTTTCATATTTGAACACAACTTTCAGTGGACATAGAATTTTCAGTTGATAGTCTTTCTTTCAATATATTCAATATGTCTTCCCAGTGCCTGCTGGCCAGGCATGGTTTCTAGTAAGAAGTGACCTTTTGGGCCGGCTGTGTAGCTCAGCAGACTAAGCGCTTGCTTAGGTAAGCAGAGCGGCCTGCTTCCGCTTCCCACCTTCGGGTGCGCTTAGCCGGCGATTGGAGTCCGGGCGTGGTGGCGCACGCCTGTAATCCCAGCACTAGAGAGGCAGAAAGCAGAAGGATCGCTATGAATGTGGGCTGCATAGTGAGACCCTGTGTACAAAAAAAAAAAAAAAAAAAAGAAAAGAAAAACCTAAAAAAAAGAAGTGACCTTTTATCCTATGTAGGGTCTCATGGATAGGAGAGCATCATTTCTGTACAGATATTCCCTGTTTAAGAACCTACCTATTTAACAACTGTTCAGGCTTGCTGCCTGCTGCTTGGACTTGTGACGTGTGTGTGCGTGTGTGTGTGTGTGTGTGTGTGCGCACATGCACAGTTGTATACATCTTTTATAGAGCTACAGTGTCTCTTTTTTGGTAAACATCTTTATGCAGTGTTGTAATTTTTGCTAATTGCACTGTACATAACTATATTTTTTTGTTCTGTTATACATCACAGTACTACATGTAAGAGTTATACAAATAAAAGCAGAACTATCAAGTTGGAGTTTCCTTTAACCATTGCCTTGTTCTGAATATTGTAATGTACAGTATATACAGTTCTTCATTTGGTGACCCAACTCATTTAATGAACCAGTTGAAGAAATTCAACTTGGCTGTTAAACAAGGGATATGTATGTGCTGCCAAAGCAAGCTGGCTCTATTTTCTTTTTAAATAATTTCTGTCTCCTGTTCTTTCATTTCTTACACTGCTGGGGATGGAGCCTTGGGCCTCATGCATGTTAGGCAGGTCTCTACCACTGAGCCCCACTCCAGCCCCTATGTTTTTATTGATGGACTGCATATGGATATTATTCCTGTACTTTACGTTAGTTCCTCAGATGCAGTTTCCCTTAGTTCTTTGTGCTTACTTAATGTAGCTAACTCAGTGCTTTTGTCTGCCATGTTCAGTACCTGGAGTTTCCCATGGACAGTTTCTCTTGACTGCTTTATTTTTCCTTCTCATAGTTTCTTATAACTTTTCATAATTTTTGTTGAAATTTACATACTTTAAGGAGTAAAATGTAGAACTCTATTATCAGATTCTCCCCTCACTGAGAGTGTTGCTATTGTATGTCTTGGTTATTTGGTGACTTTCTGAACTCATTACTCATTATGTAAAATCCATATCTTTTCTGTGTATGGTCACTGAAGTTTCTGTGCAGTTGATTCAATGATCAGTTGATGACCAAGCAGGATGTTATATGTCTGAACACAACATAATGTTTTTTAAAAATTAATTTTATTGAGAAACAGCAATGAGATAGTTTCAAAACCAATTAGTAGGATAGTTTCAATAATGAATACATTGCATATTGTTGTCTTCGTAGTGGTTATTCATAGTGTAAGATGCAGATATGATATCCTGTCCACAAACACTATTAGTACAAATCTTTCTTCTCATTGAATTAAGTAGCTGTATATCTATCATATTTTGTATATACAGATACAAAATGATCCTTCATTTATATCCCCTTTTTTTGTTTAGTTTTGTCAGAGATAGGTATTCCATTGCCATTTATATATTGTACGTGTGTGAATTCAGCAAAATAATCTAATATAGCCCAGTAGTCCATAATAGTAGTTGGTTATCCATAGGATTGGCTATGTCAGAAGTTGTTGACTTGAGCCTTTTATAGCTCAACCTATTAATACGGCTTTACTTTTTATACCTTGTTTTTATACTTTTCTGCTGGATGGTTAAGACCAAAATAAAGCAAGACCCATATAACAAGAAATGTAACTTTTGTATCTGACAAGGTCAATCAGATCCCCTCATGATTTACCCTGAAGCTCTGTACCTCAGTTTATAAATCCATTGCCAGTGTCAGCCATGTGGATGAGACACAGCTATTGCTTGATCAGTTTGCTGTCTGTGATAGCCTGAGAGAATGTTTTCTCTCCATGTGACTCTCTTTAGGCACACTCTATATCATCGATCACTTTCCTCTCTGGCCCCATAATCTCCTTGATCAGCAAATTTGGGATATCACTGAGTTACAGGATGTTGCACTACACTGAACACAACATAATGTTACCAGTGCCTTAGCATAAGCACTTCCATCTTGAAACGTCACCATGCTTCTGTGTCATGAGCAAGCCCCTTGCACTCTTGGTAAATGACTGGGAATACCCAGAGACTGCTAACTCCAGATGCTCTGAGGCTGAGCCTCTCAACATATGACATCTCTGTTTACAGCCTGCCTTAGCAGATACATCCAAGAAAAGGGCTATAAAATCCAATTATTTCCAGCACCAGGGTCCATCTGAGGACCACCATGATTGGCATGGACTCTGTCTGGAAATAGCAGTGTCTATACTCATGTAATCACCGCATATGATAATGCTGGCTAAGACATATTAGTCCTTCCTGTCTGCCTGGGAAAACTGTTGTCCATTTGTGTGGTGAGCTTAATTAACAGCTTTGCAGCCTGAGAGGCCATGGCATTGGCCCTGGGGACTCTGCATGGGAAGGAGGAGCATGGGCTCCAGCAGCATCACCACCTATGTAGACAGCACAGTCTCCAGACACCGAGTATGGGCTCTGTTAGCTCCAGTGTTGCTGGAAACTGGTGAAAGCAAGAAGCTCAGACATAGACTCTAAATCTATAGCTGCTTGTGGAATCAGCTTGCATAGCCGCAGCACAGTGCAGATAGACAAGGATGGCAGATACTTATAGTATTAGCGTGTGCCCTGGCACAGCTGAGTGAGTAAGGATGTTCCTGGTACCCACGCTCATCTTGGGTCACTGTGTTCTGCTCACCAGGTCACCATTTGTCATCAGCAGTGCTTTTCCAGTTGAGCCTAGGCCCCCACCCAGGGCCATAGCCCCTACAAGGTGATGGACTTGCAATGCTTAGGCACTGGTCTTTGTGGGAACCTTCTAAATGTTAAGATCTTAAAATGTGTAAGATGAACCATGTGATTTGTAAGCTGACCTGAGTGTACACATCTCTTCTCTGACAGATCTTTGCTCCTTTCTGCTTGTGACACAGAGCTTTCTTTACATGTCCTCAAGTAGAGTTCTCAGTCGTGGCTGAGGCCTTCCCCTGGGACGCATCCACACAGTTCACAGCTCCTCCTTAGTCCTCCCTTCCTCCTCTGCAGAGCTAGAGCTCAGTACTTCTCCCACCATCCTGAGCACAGCCTAGCAGAACATGTAGGAGATGCCTACAGTCCCAGGAATGCACTGGAGCCTTCAGACCCCCCCTCAGCTTCCCTTTAAATCTTTAACTAGCTGTTATTTTTCCAAGTTATCTCCTACCTTAAACAACCTGCTTACTAAACAATTACTTTTTATTATTTCCAACAAACTCCCCAGGGAAAGCAGCTAACATTTGCTCTGGGTAAACAGGTCAAATAGTCATGGCATGGTCTCCCAGGGAACAGTTAGGTCACATGATGGCAGTTCTCTAGAAATGGTTCTTTAATGGGATTCTTCTGTCCCACTCCTGTGGCTGCTGGACTGCTGGCTTTCACTGTGAGCACAAGTCTTCAGGGTCCTGCAAAACTAGGGAGGAGGCTGAGAAGAAGGTAGGTTCCTACACCATGAAGCCCACTGTTCTGACCCAGAGTCAGTTACTTTTCCAGAATAAGTACTCCCTTGTTGTCATAAGCCTGATGAGTTTTCAAAATTCTGAGAAGTCATCCTGAATATTTTCAGAATGTTGTCTCTTTAGGAGCACGGAATTCTCAGGGATTCTTTTCCGTCTTGATCAGTTGCTGACTTCAAAGTTGTTTCTTATATTTCAAGCAAAGTGTATGGGAGTGAGCAAGACCTTGATTCTGTTTTTGTGGTGTGTGATGTTTTCTCTTTTACAATTAGGGCCTCACTTTCCATCTGCAGGAATGCAAATGTATCTCTCACCTATCCCATACAGCTCTGAGATAATTGTTCAGACATATGGAAGTGGTTTTGTCCCTTTTGAAGGCTTTGGGCTTATTTCTGGTTCTGCTTCACACTATATGTCCTTGATCAAGACTCTAAATCAAGCCCTTTGTTTCTGTCTCAGTCTCTGTGTTTTTCTCAGAGAAAGACCATGTTCACTCTTGCCATAAATGAAATTGTTTGAAGCTGGGCACAATGGTACATACCTGTAATCCTAGCACTTGGGAGGCTGAGGCATGAGGGTCACAAATTTGAGGCTACCTCAGACTACAAAATACACAGCAAGTTTAAGGCAGGCCTGGACTACATAAGGAGACTGTCTCAATAAAGCAAAATTATTTGAAGTTATTTTTTTAAAAACTCATGTGATTTATAGTTTGACTATAAGTCATGAGTATTTTGTGGAGGTTGTAGTGTATTTTAGTGTCATCTATTTTTTTTTCTTTTTTTCCTTTTTGTTTGGCAGAACCAGGGATTGAACTCAGGCCCTTGAGCTTGCCAGGGAAGTGCTTATTCCACTGAGCCATCTCCCCCCACCTATAGTGTATTTTAATGAAGGTGCTTATTAGAAATATTTATAGTATATGAAATGTTAGAAATAATTTTGAAACCTCTAATAGTCATTTGTATGCCCCCACTTTTTTTCTCTTTATTTTTTGATCAAGTTCTTCATTAAATCTGGACTCAGTGGAGAACTCTCAGAACTCAGTTTTTAAATTTTGTTTTGGTTTAGTTTTTATTATGGTAAACTCTACAAAGCAAAAAATCTGCCAATGTGGTTCAGTTTAAGCATGCAGTTCAGTTGAGTTAAGTATGTGCTTTTGTTTTTCAAAATTATAGACTCCATATTCCCTGGCCATAATTGCTTTATGAATTAGCACTGTTACTAAAATAGTATGGACTGTATAATTTTTTGCTCATTTGCTATGAACAAACGAAAGGCATGCATTTTGTTAAAGATGATAAATGGTAACTTTTATGGCCCTACTTCCCTTACCTCCCTCCTTTCTTAAGGCAGACTCATTGTTTGTGTTCACTCGGCTAACTCACTTCTCATTGCAGGTTGCAGTTCCAGCCGGAATGAACTCCATGTCCATGTCAAGAGGGTTGTATCAGCCAGCAACAATCTTTATGGGCCGCCAAATGTCAGCCCTCTCAAGCATTGGAGATTTCAGCACAGAGCAGGAATCTGCCCAGCCCACAAAGAACTTCTCAATTCCCAACCCACATTCACACCGACAGACAGCCCCAAGCAGCAGAGTGACAGACAGCTGTGTAGTACAAACTCCCAGTGACACTCAGTGCTTAACTAAGTCTGACAAAGTAGATGGTGAGACATCTCTTCAGATTGGTGAGAAGACGCCAGTCACAGCACGGGCTCCGTCTGAGGAGGAACAAACTCATTGCCTGGAGATAGGAAGCAGCCCAAAGCACAGGGAGTGTAATTTATCTGAAGGCAGAAAGTCTGCAGAACTCCATTTCTCACCACAGCAGAGATTAAATCCTGAGAACAGAACCAGTGATTTAAAGTGTGACAGTTGCAGCAGATCAGAGGGATCAGAGGAGGGAAGACTGACACAAGAGCATATTGAAGTCAAGGAAGAAAGCGCCAGCCTGCCTGTCTCTGCCCTATCAGTTTCCAAGCACTATGCATCTGAAAATAAGAGGTCTCCAGAGACACATTGTGCTGGGGCCGCTTCCCCAGGTGGGATGAGCAGCTGCATTGGTTTGCTGGCTTTTGTGGGTGTTTTTTTCCAGGTGGGCAGTGATTGTAAGGATTGTAAGGACAAAATATACTCCATTTTATCTCTTCTGTCAAAAACCAAAATGGTGATGATGTTACTAAATTACATTCTAATGAGCTATTCAGTGTGTACCTGGACATAGTTGTTTTTTTTTTTTTTTTTTTTTTTTTTCTGGAAAAGTAAATTCACTAATTTTTAAACTCAGTGATTTTTTTTTTTTTTTACAACATGGATATTTTTTAATGCTGGGGTATATGCTTAACATGCACATGGCCCTTGGTCTCCAGCACCACAGATTTCAAAATTTTTTACTTTTTTTATGGAAAATA
>PVKA01001122.1:77116-92233 GCA_004027165.1 Ctenomys sociabilis | reverse complement strand
CTATCCCCTGTGCAGATCACCTCAACCCTGAGGACCCAGAGTCTCGCAGGCCCTTGGAGCACATGCAGGAAGAGCAAGAGGAGAGAAGTGCAAGCAGCAGCAGCAGCAGCAGCCTCACAGTCTCCATCAGTGAAGATGACCTCATTTTACAGAGCCCAGAGCCACATCCAAATGTGGGCACCCAGATGGGGGGAGAAGCTGGGAGACAGCCCTTCACCCTAATCCACGCTGAACAGGAAAGAGAGGTCCTCACCACCAGAAGGAGTGATTGTGTTTTGCAAACCCTGAGCTCTCCTGATTCAAAAAAGGCATCCTGTACTAGCTCTCCAAGACAGTAAGCCATCCTTTTCTTTTTTACTATTCTGTTCTTAATTGTAGATAGTTTTGGAGACCATTTCCCTAACAGTATATCCTTGAACACTCAATCGCAAATGTATGCATTTCTTAAATCTCATAAGCAGTGCTGGCCCCACCCCTGGGCATTGCTGAGCTGGCCACCAAGTCCCAATGTGGTGGTGCATTCCTGTGAAACCAGTGCTGGGGAGGCTGAGACAGGAGGATCACTATACGAACAAGCTACGCAGTGAGACCCTATGCCAAACACATTTTTAAAGATCTATTTTTTTCTTTTTTAAACTAGCTTTTCAAAATTAGCTTTTTAAAGTAATGCTCACTGAGTCATTATGATTAACATTTATCCAGATAGTCCCTGCTTAAATCATAAATCACCTACTTCCTACTCTCAAACTTTTTGAAAAATAAATCAGTTTTGGAATTTTGTTACCATACAAGATGACAGGTAAATATAGTAGTGATTCAGCTTTAAAACTAAGAACTTTGTAGCTGATTAATTACTTGATCTTCATTTAACTTGTTAGAGTGTCACTGTTCTGACACAATGAAAGAAATGAGTTCATGAGTTCTTATTATATATTGAAGTAAGATTTTCTTTTCTGAGTGTAAATGTGAGAACTTCGGAAATTCTAGTGTTAAATAGGAATATCAGTATTATACAATTTCAGCACTTACAATTGCAACTCATGTTCACCAACTAATAAAAGCTAACATGTGCCTTTTTGCTATTGATTAGAGATACTAGGTGAAAAAAATTATTGGAAGTTTTTGTGTATGTACTGTGTAGAAAATTTGTTAGCTATTTAACACTGACTCTATAATTGATTTTTTTTTTTTTTTTTTTTTTTTTGGTACTGAGGATCAAACTCAAGACCTTGTGCTTGTCAGGCAGGTATTTATGCTTCTGAGCTATCTCCCTGGCCCTATGACATTTTTAAACAATACTAATTGAATCAAATTGTGGGCTGGAGAGATAGCTTAGTGGCTTGAGCACCTGCCTGGCAAGCACAAAGTCATGAGTTTGATCCCCAAGACCAAAAAATAATAATAATAATATTTAAAAATAATCAAATCTATTTTTCAGGGAGAAGGAAGCAAAGTAATGAGCCTGAGGTAGACTCACATTTTATAAATGAAGCACAGGGCACAGAAGTGACACAGAGGCATCTGGGTCAGAGTCGTCTTTACAGCCCACCTCCCTGGGCATGTGCCCCACAACCTGCAGTTATTTGGTCACTGGTCAGCTTCCTTCCAGCCACCCTGGTGGCAATGAATATGCTCTGCCTACTGCATGATCCATGTGAGTTTAAGAAAAATAGGCTTTTTGTGTTGTTGGATGAAGTATTGTGTGTCACTTGGATTGGATTGATTAATGGGCCTGTTTCATTACTGCTTGCTTACTAGATC
The DNA here is from genome assembly GCA_004027165.1 of Ctenomys sociabilis. Lineage (NCBI taxonomy): Eukaryota > Metazoa > Chordata > Mammalia > Rodentia > Ctenomyidae > Ctenomys > Ctenomys sociabilis. Next base: position 90,472 of record PVKA01001122.1, on the reverse strand, counting down.
AGTTACTGATAGAGATATGGTCAAGTCTGTATCTTTAATGGTGAATTTATCTACTTCTCTACAGTACTACCAGTTTTGCCTATGTATTTTGAAGGCTTTGTTGGGCATGTACACATTACAAATTTTTATGATACTCCTAGATACAGAGTTTTTCTTATTCCTGTGTGCTTAGGGCTTACCCAATTTTGGGGGGGTCTATAATTCTGCTTCAGATGCCTCTTATGTTCCCTTCTCTTTTTGTTCTTTCTAGTATTCTTTCTCATTATGTGTATGTTATATCCTTTGCATTCTCATAGTTCTGGGACATTCAGTTTCATGTTTTCCTTCTTTATCTTTACCCTTCATTTTGAGAAGTTTATATTGACAGCATCTTTAGGCCATTGCTTTTCTTTTTTGCTCCTAGCTTTTTTCTTATTCTTCGACTTTTTCTTCCCCTCACTTTCCTTCTTTTCCTCTATGTCCTTCTTTTGCCTCTCTGTCACTGACTCAGAATCTGTCTGTCTGTCTCTATCATTGTCTGTATGTGTGTCTGTGTGTCTCAGTCTCTATATGTCTGTCTGTCTGTCTCTCTCTTTCTGTTTTTTATGTTCTTGCTGCATTGTCCCTGCTAGCCCCTGAATGCTTGGGCTCTACGTGGGTAAGGGACCTCAGCCTCCTAACAGCTGGCACAATAAGCACCACAGCTCTATGCCTGGCTAATGATTCTTTTCTTAACTGTGTTCAGTCTTTGGGTTTGACATGTTCTGGTGAGTTTGAGGGTTTTTTGTTTGAATTATATAGATCATTTTAAATTAATTGTTCTTTCTAAGCCCAAATATTAAAAATTAATCTATTTTCTCATCCAATTACAGTATCATAATTAAAAACACCATGATTTATTTCCATTTGAATTCAACCAAAGTTTTCTGAGTATCTGCTAGTTTCAAAGCTCTGTTCCTTCAATTGTGGGATTGTGACAATTTAAAATGTGGCTCCAAATTCTTCAGCATTTCTCTTGTAATTTCCTTGAATCTTGCTGGGCTTATGACTGCTTCCAGCAAATAGAGCATGGTGGAATTGATGCCACATGACTTCTGAAGTTGTGTTACAAAGGCCATGCTTTCTGTACCCTCTTTGCTGGAAATTCTCAGAAGTACCTGTATACAAAGTCTGGCTATTCTGAGGCTGCCAAAGAAATCACTTGCAGATGCTTGTTCTGTCACCCCCACTGAGCCTCCTCTCTCTAGCCATCCCTGCCCAGAAGCCCAATAAGTAAGTGAAACTTCTTGGACTTACCAGAAAAGTCTGTCCACAGCTGTCATCAAGTGACCTCTGCTAATGATATGTGAACGACAGGCATGACCAGGCAAGCCCTGCTTGATGTCCTGATCCACAGCATCATGAACTAAATATGTTGGCTGTTGCTTGAATATGCATGGCTTGAGGGGTAATTTGTTAGAAATCTGCAGATAAGAAGGGAAGCAGAACATTCACTGGACAGTGAGTATTGAGCACCTGCTCTTTGTCTGGCACCAGTCCTGCTTTGCTGGTGCTATGATTATGTTTATATTGAGGAAATAAACAATTGTGCAGAAAGTATGATGGTGAAGAACAGGTACAAGGAGAAGGTATGGATGTGATTTTTCATAGGATAGGGAAAGACTGTTAAGATGGAATTTGAGTGGAGAAATGAGGGAGGTGCCCCATTACAGCATACCACTCCCTTCTCTGTCCACAGAGGCTGCTGTGTGCATTGCCATTTACTTCTCAATGGCTGTTTTACCTCCTCCCATTCCTTGGAAACAGAAGGGACATGTCTGGAAGAAGAGTATAGCAGGAAGAGGGAGCCACAGGGCAGAGGCCACACGGGAAGCACGGCTGAAGTTCAGGGAGATGTCAGTGCTTGGGGAAGGTCACTAGAAAGTAATCAGAAATCACACACATCCAAAGGCAGAAACATCAGAAGGAGCCAGCAAAGTGAGAGGCAGCAAGGAAGTACAGGCTGTACCACAGCTGCAGGTCATGTCCTAAGTGGTATAGAGAAAGCTAAACTGCCTCCCCAGGTGAAAAACCTGACCCAGACAGATGGTCCATGGCAGAATTCATGCTCCTAATTTCTTCTATCCTTCTGCTCAACCCCAAGCTTAGTAGTGATAGATCCTGTCAAGCACTGGCTCTGTGCCGGGCACTAACTTTACAAAAGGAAGCTGGATTCTGGAAGTCGAGTAACACCCAGAAACATGAGGTGGCTCAGTATGCTTTGAACTTGGCTATTGTGGTCCAGTTATGTTCCAGGTTGCCACCCACTGCTGTCTCAGCAGCTCACTGCTGCAAAGATAACTGGAATAGCATCAAGGATAATATTTTATAGATCTAAATATGGAAGCTTAAGAAGCAAATTAGATTCTTTAATTAAAAAGAGAAAAAAAGAAAGGAAAACCAAGCGGTGGCAATTTGGCCTTTTGCTCCATCTGCATTGATTTTTGTACCTCCCAGCCTCACATAGGCTGATGAAGTGCGTGTGCTTTCTTCAAGCCGGAACAAAGTGCTCGCAAAGTTGCTTTGTTCTCTCTCTCCTGGAGTGTGACTGAAAGCGGAATGGAATGCTGCCTTTTAAACTATGTGAAATGAAAGCCTCGGTTTCTCAAGGTCATAAAAATGTAATCACATAGATTGAATCCTATCCAGTGATTTTTAATTTAACCCCTCTTCAAAGTTAAATATAGGAAAGAACTTATTGCATCTGAGGAAGGTTGCTGCTGGAAATCATATCACCTAGAATATTAAAGTAACCTCTTAGAGTTTACCCTAAATTCATTTTACAAAGGACTGTACATATATTTTAAATACAGCATTTCTTCAAATATGAATGCCTTCAGTTATCTGTTCCTAGAGGCTATTTTCTTCAAGTTACTTGTTTTTCTGGGATATGACCTCTGACCCATCAGTACAGGTACTTATGTGCCTTTTCTTGCTATCCCACAGATTCTGGGCTTTGTTCCCTGAATACAGTTGTGCATTACACTGACAGGAAAATAACCTAGTGCCATAAAATGTAGTTGCCAGGGCATCTCCTTCATGTTTTACCTGCTGCTTCATTCCACAGTTTTGCCTATATCTCTCCTTTTAGCTCACCAACTTTTATTTGAAAAATCTAAGACATTCCTTATCCTTATTTTGGTTTAAATTTTCAAAACTTCAGAATGAGATTTACAGTGAAGTGCTTCTGCAGCCTCATCATCAACAAAGTAGGTGGTAATCAGTATCACTATACAGAGGATATTCAAGGATTTTTTGTCCAGTGGCCACCCATCTTTGCCAGCCATCCCATTGTTGGCTAGGGACCTTGATCAGAGCCCGGGTTACCCAGAACAAGAGAGATGGGCATTAAAAAACACTGATAAATGTGCTCAGGAGTATAGATAACTAAAAGACTGAAATCTAATCACAGGACTCTAGGATATCCCAAACACATGCGCACACATGCACACAAACACACGCACATGTGTGCATATACACCCCTTATCACCATATTATGGCTCCTGCATAGTGGAATTTAACTGAAGGAACTGTGCACCCAGGTTTTTTTAAGAAGCTTCTAGGGAAACTCATGAATAAAAGGGAAATAAAAAAAAAGGAAATATTAGCCTCTGATACCTGTGCTCTAGCTAGCCAGATTCCCCTTTCAGGCCTACCCTAAGGGATAAATACGTAGTACATCATTTTGGTTTTGACATAAAATTACAAGGTATAAGGTTAACTAGTCTCAGATTTTACCCATGTTGGAATTAGCAGGCTGGGAACTTAAAATACTTATTAATATAGTAGAGTTAAAATATAAAAAGTAGACAGTACGTGAAACCAGTAGATATAAGCAGAAAAACAGAAATAAACAAATTGGGCCTTGGTGTAGCTCAGAGGGAAGGCACATGCTTAGCATATTCAAGAGCCAAGATTGAATCACCAGGATCATTAAAAAAAAAAAAAAAAGAACCAAAAGGAGGTGCTAAAAGGAAACTATAGTAACAGAAATGAAGAATACCTTCGGTGGGCTTGTCAGTAGTTTAGAAGCACAAAGTGTCTGCTGAAGATTAATCAATAAAAATTTCTGTATCTGCAGTTAGTGGAATGTCTTCAGAGTTCATCCATAGTTATAGCATGTATCAGAATTTCCCTTTTTTGAAGGCTGATACTCCAGTGCACATGGGTGCTACCTTTCCATTAATCATTCATGGGCGTGGGAGTGCTGACATAGTTTTGTGACTGATTTCACTTCTTGGGATAAATACCCAGAAGCTGGATTACTGGAACATATGGCAGGTCTGTTTTTAATGTTTTTGAAGAATCTCCATATAGTTTTCCACAGCGTCTGTACCCGTTTACATTCCAACAGTGTACAAAGGTTCCAATTCCACCACATCCTTCTCAACATTTGCTGACTATTGCCTCTGCTGTCTTCTCCACAGATAGAAAGTGACATCTCACTGATTTTGATAGGTGTTTTCCTTATGATTAGTGATGCTTTTGTGTACCTCTTATGTATCATTTTTTTTTAACATATTTGGTACAGGGTCTCACTATGCAACTCGGACTTATAGTGATCCTTCTCTTTTCAGCCTCCTCAGCACTGGGATTATAGGTGTGCACTACCACACCTGCAGCCCAGTGCTCCTGGGGCAGGGCCAATGCAGCTTGTGGTTCAAAGATCAAACCCTGGTCCCTACGCTTGCCTGAGCAGGCACTTAAGTCTGCTGAACTATCTCACCGGCCAATATAGACATTTTAAAACAATACTAAATTTTCTAATCTATGACCACAAATAATCTGTGTGTTTTCTTCAGTTTCTTTCATCAACTTTTTGAAATTTGCTATAAAGCCTCTTGCCTACTTAGTTTATTCCTTAGTTGACTTTATTCTTAGTATTTTATTGATCTTGGTACTATTATAAATACTGTCATTCTGATTTCCTTTTCAGATAGGTAATAGTGTATAAAAATGCAACTAATTGTGTATGTTTATTTTATGTCCAGCTTTACTCAGTGCGTCATTATTCCAACAGCACGTTTGAGAAGGTGTGTGTGTGTGGTCTAGTTTTCAATGAATATGTCATTTGCCAACAGGAACGGTTTTACTTCTGACTTTGATGGCTTTTATTTTTGTTGCCTAATCCCTCTGGCAAAGACTTCCAGTGCTTATTGAATAGGAGTGGCAAGAGTGGGCCTCTTTGCCTTGTTCCTGATCATCCGTGACCTTTATTATTGTGGAGGTAATTTCCTTCCAGTCCTGCTTTATTGAAAGTTTTTATCGTAAAAGGATGTTGGGTTTTGTCAGGTGCTTTTTCACTTCTGTAAAAATCATCATGTGAATTTTATCCTTCATTCTGTTAATGTGATACATCACGTTGGTGTTTATTATGTTGTTTTATGCTTATATCTCAGGCATAAATCCCATTTTGGCCTGGCATATGAGCTTTTTAATATGTCCTTGAATTTTGTTTGCTAGTATATTGCTGACATTTGTGGCTCTATACTCACTGTTGATGCTAACTTACAGTTTCTACTTTTGTGGTGTCTTTGTCTAGTGTTTCTGTGGTATCAGGATAATGCTGAGTTAATAAAATAAGCTTCAGGTAGTTCTCTTCAGTTTGAAAATGATCATTATTATTTTAAGTGTTTGATAGAATTCACCAGTGAAGCCGTCTTGTCCTGGGCTTTCATTTGAGGATAAAGTTTTTCTGACCCTTCTTACTAGTTATATTTGTGTTCAGGCTTTATATTTCTTCATGCGTGAGTTTTGGTTGTATGCTTTTTAGTAATCTATAAACAGAGTAGATGATAGGATTGTAGTAATTTTTTTTTATGCATTTGGTACAACATCTATAGGGTCTCACTGCACAGATCAGACTCATAGTGATTCTCCTGTCTTCAGCCTCCCAAGCACTAGAATATCATACTTCACCACTGAGTATGATGTCAGCTTTGAGTGTTGCATCAGTTCCCAAACACACCCAGTCTCAATCGCCCATCGCAGCACGCCCTGGGGGTGGGCCCACACAGCATGCCAGGGATTAGACCCTGGCTGCTGTGAAGTAGTTTCTTATGGTCCTTTTTATTTCTGTTATTCATTGTAATGTTGCCTCACTCATTTCTGATTTTCCTTGTTTTCATCATCTTTTTTACGTGTAGTATTATTTTATTTAAAATATTTTCATAACTAATAGTTGTAATGATAATTTTGAATATTTTTAACTGGTGTATATTATATGTAATATACTTTTCAGGTAAGGTACCATATTTTGATAGATATATACAAAGTGTAGTAATCAGATAGCCATCGCCTCAGAAATCTCTCTTTTCTTAGTCTTGGTAATGGTTGTCAATTTTGTTTTTTTAAAGCTATTCTTAGTTTCATTAATTCTTTATATTTCTGTCATTCATTTCTGCTCTAATTTTTGTTATTTCCTTCTGTGTACTAACTGGATTTACATTATTGTTTTGAATTTTCCTTCTTTTTAACATAGGTTTTTATTGCTATAAAGTTCCCTGTTTTTGCTGCATCCTTTAAATTTTGATGTGTTACTTTTTTGTTAGCCTCAGAATATTTTCTGGTTTCGCTTTTGATTTCTTCTGTATTGATTGGTAGTTTAAAAGTGTGTTAATTTTCACATATTTGAGTTTTCTGGTTTTCTTTCAGCTGATTTTTAATTTCATTGCATTTAGTCAGAAATATTCTTGGTTATGATTTCAGACTTCACAAAATTTTCATGATTTATTTTCTGACCTGAGGTGCCCTATTCTAGAGAATATTCTGTATGCATTGAGCAAACATGTACCTGCCTTGCTGCTGTTGGTCAGGCTGTTCTGTGTTAGTCCGTGAGGCCCATTTGGTCTGTGGCGTTGTTCAGGTCTTTGGCTTCTTTGTTGATTTTTCTATCCAACTGTTCTGCCCACTTTTGAAAGTGGGAGAGAGAAATCTGCTTTTCCCATTGGATGGGACTTGGCAGCAGCTTTCTGGTGCTTTTGATCATACCTCATAAAGACACAGAGACTCCCAATATGCGATAGAAAGTGGCAGGAACAATGTAGTAAGTATGTTTGAAGTTGTTCAAGCAAATTTTCAAACTCAAAAGCCCATGAGATTCTGATTTGTTCTCCAAGATGCTCACTCTGGGCTACCTGTATACACAATACACAAAGATTCTTAAAAATGAAGATGACAGTGACAACTCTGCTACTCCTGTCTTTCTAGAATTCCTTTTGTCCTTTAATTTCAAAGTAAATTTCCTCATTTTGGAGAAATGTCACAATGAATTGAGTGGTCAGGTGCTCCACACCAGTTCTGGGGCTAGTGATAGCAAGGTGGAGAGGGGAAGAGGACAGAGGGATGGAGAGGAAGCAGCTACCTGGGAGAGAGTAGAAAGGACTTCTGCCTCTGCTGGGGAGAAGCTGGTCTAGCCAGGCTGTAGCAAAATAGACTTCTTGCAAACCTTTACACTTGAGATCCGAGTGCAACAGATTCTGAGTGGAGCAGGTTTACCTGTGATTTCATAAGGTAGGGTGGAGACTGTGGAAATCAGGTTCTTAGTGTTCTAAGCCCCAAATAATATAGGACAGAGCAGAACATGGGCAGGTTTCAAAAAAATGAGCCTGTGTTGCACTAGGCCTCAGGGAGAGGCCAGGGATAGGTACACTAGTCACTTGTTCCAGGTGAGCCTGAAGGCACCGAGCCCAGGTGCATTTCAAGCTGCTCCCCAGATATTTAAGTTAAGTCTTAAGACATGGTAGAGCAGGAAGTAGGCCACCTATACTGTGCCCTGTCTGGGCCAAATTCCTGACCCACAGAAGCCATGAGCATTTTTTTCTCTTTTTCTTTTTTTTTTTTTTTTTCTCTTTTTCTTTTCTTTTTCTCTGCTCTCCCCTGAGGGCAGAGCTGGTGCAGTATGTGGTGCTGGGGATCATGCCACAGTCCCCTGTGCCTGCCTCAGCTTGCCTAAGCAGATGCTTTCGACACTATCTTGCCAGCTCTAGCCATGAGTGTTACACAGGGTCATTGATTGCTGTAATGCTTATGCCACTAAATTTGGGTTATGATCCAACTAACTGTAATAACTAGAATAGCCATGATGGTTGGTTTGGCTGTTGCTGGTGATCAGCCATGGTGGATTGTTGGGGGGGGTTGCTATGTAAGCAGAGGCCAGGAGACCACCAGCAGGGCCTACATATAGGAGCTGCTGCCTGTGGTGCACCAACATGGGGCACCACTGCATACCAGGGCTGCATTCAGAGTGTGCACAGGACCTCCTGACCTCCATCCCCATCAGCCTTGTCCTGCTCACTGCTAGCCATTTCCCTGGCCCTAAGAAATTTATTAAAGTAAGGGACCCCACAAATCCTCCCCTTCGCTTAGCACACTTCTTCCATTGTTCTTGCCACATTCTGAAGCAGTTCCTGCATTCTTTGTCATTATAAGGCTTAATCAAAGGTACAGTGAATGATGTTGCTGAATGTCAACCAACAGAAATGTAGGCTTGTAGAAACCTGACACCATGTCTGAGCATGGTGGTATATATAATTAATTTCAACACTCAGGAAGCTGAGGCAGGAGGATCGCTATGACTTTGAGCCTAGCCTTAGTTATATAAGTGAGTTTAGCCTGTATTACATAGTAAGACCTGTCTAAAAACAAAACAAAGCAATACAAAAACCACCATGTCCTCACCAACCTTGTTGTCACCAGATCTGGCACGGTGTGACTACTGACTCTTCCTCAAAGTCAAAGTGACCATGAAAGATTAGTATTTGAATCCATAATTCAAAATGGGTCTTTCCTGAAGTCTCTCATGAAAAAGGACTTTAGAGCTGCTTCAGAAAGTGTCAAGAACAATGGAATAAGTGTGTTCAAGAGAGGGCGTGATTTTGAAGGGGATTTGCAGCAATGTACCTTTTGTGATAAAGTATTTAAACATTCATCATACTCTTGATCACACCTTGTAAATCTGAATTACTAAAAAATGTCCCTCAGTTATTTTTCAAACTTAGCTTTAGGGCTTTTTAAACATTCAGCTGTTCATGACCTTGATGTAACAGGATGCTCTTGGCTAGAACTATTCAGCATGCTCCCAAACCTCCTTAAATAGAGGCAACTTTGTTATGTCTCATGTCTGGATGTCTACAGGCTCTGCAGTTGGTTGATATTTTCTTCATCTTGTCCTGCAAGGTGATCTTCTCTCTTCTTGCCTTGTCACTTTTGGTTGGCTTTTTCCTAAACCTGTGAGCAGAATGGCAGTGGTAGGGCTATTGTGGCTGGGTCCTCACACTGCCCCGGCCCCCATAATGGTGTTAGAGATGGCCCCTTTGAGAGGTAATGAGGGTTGCATGGGGTCACAGCAGGGCCCTCATCACAGGACTGTGGGCGCTGTCCATGTTTCCACACTGAGGATGCAACAACAAAGTAGCCATCTTCAGGACTCACAGAAAACTAATGGGTTGCCCTGCATTTTGGAAGTTCTGACCTCCTGGATTGTGAGCAAGGGACACTCTTGCTAGGATCAAGGAGAGCTGTGGGGATACTTCTCTTCACAGCCCAGTGGCCAACATTTGGTCACAGGCTCATTCTGAAGGTAACCAGGGGCACTGTGTATTATAACTGCCATGGAGTAGAGAAGCCTTTTCTGGACAAGCCAAATAGTGAATATTTTTGTCTTGTCTTCTTCCCTCATTTTAAGTCTAAGCTCAGGGACTGTGCAAAATAGGCTGTGGCTGGTTAAGTGGTTCACTAACCTCTGGTTGAGCCTGACCTTGCCCACCTCCTGTTCCAAGCCAAACCTTACTTCCCTCTGTGTAACACAAGGAAGCTGTTCTTGGTATGGAACTCTGCTGTTTAAGTGAGAAGGCCATGTTGACATTTTCTGAAATGAAAAAGTACTACTTTTATAATTAGGAAAAAAGTACACGGTGGCTGGGGAGTAGCTTGGCAGTCTTAAGTGCCTGTCTGGAAAGCTCAAGGACCTAGGTTCAAGCCCCAGTACCACATGCTGTGCCAGCCCCAGAACCCCATGAGTGGCAGGTATGCCATGCCACTCAAAAACCAGGCCTGGTGATGCATACCTGTAATACTAGCGCTTGGGAGGCTGAGACAGGAAGATCACTGAGTCCGAGCTATATAGCGAGACCCTATACCAAATAAATAAATAAATAAATAAATAAATAAATAAATAAATAAATAGTTTTTTTAAAAAGTAAACTGAAAAAAAAGCTCTCCAAACCAACTTTCAAGACTAAGGATGTAACTCAGTTTAGATTGCTTACCTGGCTACATAAGACCTTTGGTCCCATAGCCCAAGAAAATCACCTTTTGGAAACATCCTGAAAATAGGGTGTGTGATGGTTGCACACCTATGAGTTGCTAAGCGATATAGTGATTTTTATAATATGTATCTCAGCAAGGCTGGGTTTTTTTATTATTTTTGTTAAGTCCCTGGCTTCCACAGCCTGAGCACCATGTCCCAATGTGCGTGCGTAAGGCCAGGACACCTTTGGTTGTATGGCCGGTATCACAGCTTCCTGTAATGAGAATGCTTTGGATGATCATTTTTATTTTTATTTTTTTATAACCATTTTTAAAAATATAAACCAAATATTCTTCATGCCATGCAAAGTATTTTATATCTTATAATTAAATATTTACCATGTTTACAATAAAAATAAAAGTAGTACAGATGCAGTAAACTATAGAATATTTTTGTCTTTTTCACTTCATTTTAAAATGCATTTTCTCTTTGTTTCCATTAGGACTCTATCCCAATTTGAGCTGGTCTTAGTCAAAGGAGATTCAGCTGCTACATATCAGGGAAGCCCAGGCCCACAGTCTTCCCGCCAGCTTTGCTGGAGGCTCTGCTGGTGCCTGCAGGCTCTGAGTTCTCTTTCTGGCCCCATTCCCTGTGGATTGGCTTAGTTCTCAGACCCAGCAGCCAAAGGTCTTGGTCCTGGCAGACACAGCCTCTTGTGTCTGCTGATTGCACAAGTCAGCTGTGACCACAGATTATACCCACTCTGCCCCTCTGCTGTCTCTGTAGCCAAGGGGTAAGTTAGTGGTTTCTGCCTGGACCTTGAGTTCCCCTGTGAGTCTTATCCAGTAGGTGCCTGTGGTCAGAGTGGCTCATCAGAGCAAAGGTGCTGGGTGCAGAGCACAGCACTTCTCTCCATCACTGGCACTGACTTCCCTTCTCTCTTTTTTCAGGGTCTGGCTATCCAGCTGACTTGTAGTGATCCTCCTATTTCAACCTCTCCAGTGCTGGGACTACAGGCATGCATCACCATGCCCGTGATGCGGTGCTGGGGATTGAACCCAGGTCCCTGCACTTGCCAGGCAGGTGCTTGGACTGCTGAGCTATCTCCCTGGCTTCCCTTCTCCCTTTTGCTGCTCCTTTTATTCCTTCTCCTTCAGTTCCATCTTCCCTTTTAGTCTCTTTTTGACTTATAGTTCTCACCTGACATGACTGGGGCAAGCTTCTGGAAAGCCCAAATCTATTTTAAGGTGGATTTGAATAGGAACTTCAGACTTACTGATGGCATACGGAGCTGCCCTCCAGGAGAGAGAATGGTATGTTACATGGGCCACATGGCAAGCCCAGCTACAATTTAGAAGTTAATCCAAAGCAAGACCTTCCTGTGTCCTCTGAACTTCTGTAGTGAATCTCAGTCCTGCTAGGAGGCAGACTCTTGCTTAACCCACATGAGAGCTGTGAGGACCAGTTCTGAAGGCCCTGTATTTTGTGGCTTTTAAAAGTTGTGTAACTCTTTTCTGTTCTCCTTTGTCAGTGTAAATTCATTCCCATTTGCTTATCACTTTGATGGACTGTATTTTAATCTGCTGAAAACAATACTAGATTTGAGTATTTGCTTTATTGCAGTGATTCTCCAAGATATTCCAATAGTAGAATTATCCTACAACTAGGCAAAGTAGTCTTTCCCACATGTATAAGCTTTTGTGATTTTGAGAATTTTTCCCAAAATCATTCTAAAACTTTGCTGCTTGCTGCTACAGCTTACATACTAGAAGATACAAGAAATGAATGAGAGAACCAAATGAAAAATAGTAACTATAGAAACAGCTGATCTTGTGAGCTTTCACAAATAGTTCTTTTCTTAAAATCACAAACATATGTCAGTCGTTTGATTTTTTTGTCTTTTTGAGACAGGGTCTCACTATGCAGTTCAGGCTGTCCTTAAGCTCACTTTGTAGCTCAGGCTGGTCTCGAACTCACAACAATCCTCCTGCCTCAGCCTTCCGAGTGCTGGGATTACAGGCGTGCGCCACCACGCCCGGCTCTAGTCGTTTGATTTTAAAATGTACATATATTCATTGTCTGCTGTTAACACAGTTTTGTAACTTTTGTGTAGTAAATGGAATATTGCATGCCTCATGGAATTTTTCAGAATATTCTGTGAGTTTTAGGTGTTGTGCCACTTAAGACAGATAAAGATCTGCTGTCCAGGACAGTGGGATCCCTTTCTAGACCTTTGGTGCTTCTTTCTGATCTGCTGACCTCTGTGTCACACAGACTCTCCTGGCCCTGGCCATCTCACTGCCACCTGTGACCATGAATATACTTAAAATTGGTGCCTGCTGTTTTTGAAAAGTGCACCTTGCCCAAATTGGGAGGTACTTTTCTAACATCCCCTGAACTCCAACAGAGACACAGAGTACCTGGATCTTGGGTGGCCCCAGAGAGCCTATGAGCTTCAGTCATTTTCTTGGATGCATTCTGCCTGCTGTCTTCATAATCCATCCACTTACTCATCCATAATGATTTATTGTCTTCTTCCTTCTTTCTTTGTCTTTTATTCTCTTAGTAATTTCTTACATGAATGAACAGTTGACTAATGAGTAGATTCAATTTGTTGAGTTTTGTATAGTATTGACTCTTGAGGGCCAGCTGTTGACCAGTGCAATCGTGATCCCACCCACCATCCACCATCCACCATCTACCACTTACCATCATATCATCCACCATCCCACCATTCACCATCCCACTATCCCACCAACCCACTGGCTTCCCTTCTCTCTGCCTCCACTCTCACCATCCCAGCCAGAGCCTCCTTAACTCCTCACACACACACACACACACACACACACACACACACACACACCACATATGCATGGATATATGTGTTTCTATGTGTATAGACAAACAGACCTGTAAAAACACAGCATGTTTTGATGCTTTATGTTCCTACATTACTTATTAAGCCCCAGCCAAATGAGTCTACCATGACAGTATCAGGTGCCTTTTTACTACAGGCACCCTCTAGAGTTTTAACTATAAAACTGACAGAATGATGTCTTAATGTTAACGTTAATATTCTGGGAGACTTT